>SSNP01000108.1:118082-150022 GCA_006937955.1 Pachypanchax playfairii
TGTAAAGCACTTTGAGTTGCATTTCGTGTATAATTAAGTCCCTTTGGGGATTAATAAAGTATTTTTGATTGATTGATTGATTGATTGATTGATTGATTGATTGATTGATTGATTGATTGATTGATTGATTGATTGATTGATTGATTGATTGATTGATTGATTGATTGATTGATTGATTGATTTTGACAGACTATATGACTAGGTTTAGCAATATTTCTAAGATGACACATGCTGCAGGAGTAAGTGATCTAGATTTGCCCTGACTTGTATAAACACTTCTGTCTTTATCTTAGAAACCAGTTGGTTTACGACTTGTTCCTGTTGTTTATCCACAGGTGTGGTTGTTTATTCCACTCTGACTTCATTATCTGACCCACACTTGTTTCCCTCCCTTGCTCCATCCAGATGGGAGCTGTCTTTGTGAATAAAAAGACAATGCAGAGGTGAACACATCAGAATCGTCTCAACACCTTGGTTGGGGGATTCTCCTTTGCAAAGCTCATTAAAACCATACCTCTGTGTCTGACTGATGGTCTTTTTCATAGTTATTTAACTTAAGGGTATTAAAATATCCTGACAGTAGGCTTTGCAAATAGACCATGGGGTTCCAAGAACTCCTTTATCTTGTCAAGGTTTTTTCCGGAAGCAAAAATAATGACATCGGTTTTCTGATCATTTAGTTGCAAGAAGTTTTCAGCCATCCAAGATTTAACAGCATTTAGGCAAAGAAACAGACTGTGGAGCTTAGATATTTCATTTGGATAAAAAGAGATAAAAAGATGTTGTCAGCATAACAATAATAAGAAATATCAAATGCCAAATCTAGGTTGGTTACATGGAGACAGGGCCTTTTCTGTTGCTGCTCCGAGGCTTTCCTCTCAATGTTAGGATGGCAAGCTCATTAAAAGTTTCTAAATCACTCTTAAAGACACATCTTTTAAAATGGCCTTCAAATCTGGTTAAACTCGCCAATAAGTTGTTTTTTTTTTTTTTTGGTTTTTTTTTGTGTACTCAATGTATATAGAACTGTCTTTTTATTTTTGGGCACTTATTGAGTGCTTCTTTTGTTGATTTTATCGCTTGTGCAGTACTTTGGTCTCCTTGTTGGATGTGTAAAGGGCTTTATACATAAAGGTTATTATATTATTATAAAAATATTATTATGTTTATGGTTTTACTCACACAACAGAGACAATGTCACCTCGCTGGACTTGGTAGTTCCTCACACTCCAACGGTTCAGAAGGACGACGTCACACTCCGATTCCCCTTCTGGGTTTAGGAATGGCTGTTCAGACGCACACACAGAAGTATTAAAAACATAAATCACAGAAATAACAGCACCAGATATTAAAACAGAATCACATGTGCAACATGTGTAAGAACAGCTTCAGCAGAGCGATCTGATACCACGTTAGTCACGTTAGCTGCAACAGAAAACGATGCAACCAGAGAGACACATGACAATCAGACAGTAACTGTACAGAGTAAAACGAGTGTCTACACAGTCTCCTAACACCTGGTGGTAAAAGCTCAGCTATGCCTGATCTTTCTCAAAAAGCAAAGTCAGGTTCACCATGCTTTCTGACCTACGGCCTGACTAGATGTTCCAGCTGCTCCGGCTCAGGATGGAAAAACCTACAACAGGTCTTGAAAGCTGCACAAAGAAAAAATGGGATGAAACCAGTTTGGTTAGCTGCCTTCAGACAAACTAGCATCATCTTCTAAGATAAATCTCACCCTGGCCATCAGTTGTTTAAACTGCTAACATCTGGACAGATGTTCAGCGTCATCAGTTACTACTACTACTACTACTACTACTGTCATTTAGCAGACGCTTTTATCCAAAGCGACTTACATTGAGAGAACATACAAGCAAGAATTCAAAGAGAAGGAAAAAAATATAAGGAGGCGGACTGTTTGGAGTCCAGTTTAATTCCGACGCTGATACATCAAGTGTAACAATTTTTTTTTTTTTTTTTTTTTTGTGAGAGATAAATTCTCAAATCGCTATCATAAATCATAAATTAATCCTACATTAAGACTGAAAGTGTTCTTTAAAGAGGTGAGTCTTAAGTCTGCTCTTAAAAGTAGCTGCAGACTCTGAGGATCGGACCGAGTTTGGTAGGTCATTCCACCATCGGGGGACAACAGAGGAGAAGAGTTTGGAACATGATCTCATGCCACGTTGTGGTGGAAGCGCTAGGCGTCTTTCAGCGGCTGAGCGTAGCTGACGCGTGGGAATGTAGGTTTGGATGAAGGAGTGAAGGTAAGTAGGAGCTGTGTGTGTTAGAGTCTGGTAAGCCAGAAGCAGAGCTTTGTATTTGATGCGTGCTGCAACTGGAAGCCAGTGCAGGGAAATGAGCAGCGGAGTGACATGAGCCCTCTTGGGCTGGTTGAAGACCAGACGTGCTGCTGCGTTCTGAATCATCTGCAGAGGTTTAACCGAGGACGCCGGAAGACCGGCCAGCAATGAGTTGCAGTAGTCGATCCGGGACAAGACCAGGGCCTGGACCAGAAGCTGTGTGGTGTGGTCTGTCAGGAAGGCTCTGATTTTCCTGATGTTGTAAAGCGCGAATCGACATGAGCGAGCTACGGAGTTAACCTGCTCTTTGAAGGACAGCTGGTTGTCCAGTATGACACCAAGGTTTCTGGCGGAGGTTTTGGGGAACAGCGTGATGGAGTCAAGCTGCACTCTTATCTGAGGAGGTAAGGAGTTACTGGCAGGACAGACAATGAGGTCAGTTTTGGACAGATTAAGCTGAAGGTGGCGATCCCTCATCCACGCCGAGATATCTGAGAGGCAAGCAGATATCCGCACTGAGACGGATGTATCGTCTGGAGGGAACGAGAGGAGGAGCTGAGTGTCGTCAGCGTAGCAATGGTATGAGAAGCCATGGGAGCGAATGATCTCGCCTAATGAGGTGGTGTATAAAGAGAAGAGGAGAGGACCAAGGACCGAGCCCTGCGGGACACCCGTCGCCAGCTCATGCAGACTGGACATCTGTCCATGCCACGAGACTCTGAAAGATCTTTCCGCAAGGTACGAGGTGAACCAGTTCCCCCACAAATGGGCTGAGAAACAGCTGTTCTCCAGAATCGTATCCTTCCTCACGTCTCTCCTTTTAGTTTTTATTCCTGCTGCACATTAAAAGGTTTAATGACAGTCAGTTTCTCTCTTTTCTTCCTAAATCAAACTATAACAGTGACAAGATTACAGCTTGAATTTCTCTGCATGTAAACGCTCCGGCTGCTTAGTCGAGCTATCTGGCCCACCCCTTCAGGAAATGACGTCGGCGGCAGCACTGCGATAAACAGCAAAACAGTAAACGAAGAAGAAGACGAAGATGGCGGCTAACTCAAGCGTCAGTGGAAGACCAGTACAACTAACATTTTTTCACTAACGCAACTGTTTCTTTGTTTGACGCAAACCGGAAGAACGCCCCCATGAAGGGTCGCATGGCGCCACCTACCGTAGCGGCGGTGAGCGCACTTCTTTCAATAATTACATTTTTGAAGTGACATGTAAAATGGGATACAACTCTCGCCAGGAGGCTAATCCTTAGTCCAACTTCTGTCAAAAGCTCGATTTAGGTGTGCATGTAAACATACAGTCATACAGTCTCACCTGCATTGATGCTCCTTCAACTCGAGCCACATAAGCCAATCTATCCAGAACAGTTACTGTGACAGGAACAGCAACAAAGAATCCACTGACAAAAGCTCGCAGGTAGCGCCGCCCTGCCATCACCTGTTGGGCCATCAGAAGACAACCTGGAGAAAATAACAGGAAACAAGTTTAAACAGAATTATAATTAGATAAACAGCAGCAGCAGCATTAAATTGGCTCAGGTTCAACTTCACTGATTTGAAGAAAATGATCCAGTGAAGCAACAGAGAACCACAAGAAAGGTACATTGCAGAAAATCCATTTATTATGCAAAGAAGAAACACTGAGTTCCTAAAACTTCTAATTTTCCTTTGTGGATGAAGTAAGTATTACTGAATTAAATTAAACCAAATTATTTTGCAGTACTGTCAGTCACCTTTGTGAATTTGGTCTGATTTAGATAAAACAGGATGAACTGTATGTGGGACTAAATCAGATACTCAATAAAACTCAAAGAGCATCTTAAGGTACAGATGAAAGAACAACTTTGTCTTATATGCAGATATTCTAAATTATTTTAGCATCTCAACAAGAAATCTTCGTCTGGATTTGGAAAACAGAAGCAGTCCCCTGATCCTGTTCATCCACTTTGCTTTCCATGGTGAGCTCCAGGAAGCCCAGACAGGCGTGAAATGACTGACCAGCTGGTAACAGCAGCAGCAGCCATGCACCACTGCCTCCAGCTAACAGCTACCAACACCATCCTCACTCTGCTCGACTGCAGTCATCACTTCCACATCACTAGATTTCAGATGAAAGTTCAAAAACATTGTTCTGTGACTGAAGTGAACAGAGCAAAACAAGAACTAATCAGGAGTCTTCTCAAATATAACATAATGAGAAGACTGAGTTCAGTACGGTCACCATCATCAAAAGTAAAGGGCCCCAACAACAAATAACATCACTGTTCAGTTCTCAGATCTCATAAATACTGTGTGCAAGATGTTTCCAGGATGAAACACACTAGCTGATGGCTGCTTCTTAAGGCTGTAATGATACACCAATGTATTGATGTATCACAATACAGGGAGCAATATCGTATCATCATGATATATCATATATCATCACAACCTGTAGACATGAATGTAGGAACTATCAAGATGACCTTATTAAAAACACACAGTAAAGTAGGGCTGTAATGATACATCAATGTATCGATGTATCACGATATAGGGAGCAATATCGTGTCGCGAGGTCCAATATCGATACAGTAAAGTACTGATCACCACAACATGCGCTCTAACATTGTTTAAAAAAGATTTTTTACTGAAAAAAAGACTTCGAACTGATATGAAAGTGAATCAGTGGCTTTGTATCTGTAATATATTACTGTGATGAGCAACTTTTAAAAATACATGAAGCTTTACTAAATAACTCTTATTACATATTTCTAAGTAAGAATTTTATTTTGTGACATATTAGTTTTGCTAATAAAATACTACAAACTGATGTAAACGTGAACGAGGGAGTTTGTTTCACCCATTGTCATAGTATCAAACCAAAATAAATATTATCCAGAGAGTTTTGTTTAGTTGAAAATGCAAAAAAACCCAAAAGTTTTAATGTATCGTAGCATGTATCGTATCGTGTATCGTATCGCGTATCGTATCATGGGATAATGTATCATTACAGCCCGACTAGATTCTTGTTGAGAGACTGAAAAAACTAACTGTTTTGTTCCAGGTCATCTCAGTTCCAAATTTATGAAAATAAAATTTACAATCTAGATACAGGTCTAAAGAAATGCCTCAAAATATAAGGACGCTTTTTGTCATTGTAGATATAGTATGATGTAATTTTGAGGCTCAAAGAGACCAGCAGAAATTTACAAAAATATGATATAATAAAATCAAACTAGATAAAAAATATAATTCAACACAGTTCTCAGTCTGTTTGTACCTAGCCTGACCAATCAGATCTTCCTGCATTATGTTTAAATGCAGAAGGGTCTGACACCGGAGCCGCACCCAATAATTTCCGCGTCAAATTTTTCAACTGACCAATTACATATCACCATTGTTGTGCGTCATCCTGAAAACACGGAACTAGCTTTTTCCACCCAGAGCACAAGTGTTTACTTCTGTGTTTGCTTGGGGCGATCAAATACGTGAACCGAGTGTGCAATGACACCTCGTATTCACAAGTTTTTGACACAAAAGCAACAACTGTCATTAATATTCATCTTTTTCTCCTCCATTAAACATGGCTCTGTAGCTACCATTACGGCTCTGTAGCTACCATTACGGCTCCTCTCACTAAACCTTTTGTTTTTGTTCCGCCTCGCGTGTATCCGCTTTAGCGTCACATATGTTGCGTCACTTCCGGGTTTCTGTGATTGGTTCTCTCTCAACTGGCTAAGCTCGCCTTCAAAATTGAGAGACAGCGGTTCAGCTCCATGCCCTCACATCTTTGTAAAGTAATCTGTCAAAGACGTGAGGGCCTGGTTGATCAGGTAAGTTTGTACCTGCTTTGATTGTCCTGAACTTTTTCCTTACTGGAAGGGGACGACCACAGTAGTTTTGTTCCCACAATCCTCTGTGCACTCCACACCATGTGTCAAGCCCCTGTGATTTTTTTTTTTTGCTGTGCAGATGTTACTACACTGTGACACAGTAGAATGGATGTCTATTGTATTTCTGTAGAAGTTCACAAAGAGCTGCATGGCAAAGTTTCATTTTTTTGGAGTTTCTGCAGGAGAAGTCTTTGCTGAGCTTCTTCAGTGTTAAGAGTCTATGATCAAGCCTTCATGACGTCGAGCCCCAGGAATTTGACGTTGTTGACCCTCCCAAAGTCTTCATTGTTTATGTGGAGTGAAGTTGGTTTTCCTGGTTCCCCTGAAGTCCACAAGGAACTCTTATGTCTTGGTAGTGTTGAGAACCAGCTTGTTACCTTAGTGCCATCCAACCATGTGTTGAACTCCCTCACTATGGTGCAAGGTGTCCTACTCAAGGCTTTGAGGGACTTTCCTGCATGTTTTAGATGTTTCCCTGCTTCAACACACCTACATCAGATCTTCAGCATGTCAGTAAGTCCTGCAGAAGCCTTTAAAGAGGCCCTTCCATTAAAAACAGTTTTTCTGAGGTTTCTGTTGAATATTTTAGCTCCACAGGTGTTCTTACCTTCATAGTGGGTGTGAAAACAGGTCAACAACTTTTCTTTCAGTTTTAATCTCTCAAACTACGCAGGTGGCGATAACACCCAATTTCCCCCGAGTTCGAACGGCCTGTATCTGTTTCATCACAACTCCTTTGTTTGTTAGTATTCGGCAGTTCCGGCAGTTGAAACCACCCCTAGCATGCTGCTACCTAAAAGCTGTTAGCATAAGACGTAGCAAACAGGAAGAGAGTACGTCTGATGTTGCTATGTGCAGCAGGGCAGGAAACAGTATACCTTGCTCTCATAGGCTAGTTTGTTAGCCAATCAGAGTCCAGCAAATTCGAATAATGAATATGAACAAGCTGCTGCTCGAAGCCTGATGGAAGGAGACGGAACCACCCGAATTTTAATGCAGACAGATTAAAAGGTCTGTTAATCAGTGTTTCCTGACGTTTTTTAGATATAGAATGTTTCATATTACTGGTTAATACTTAAGAAATAACCACAAAGTCCTGAAATTTGTATGAAATTGCCTCTTTAAGGCTTCATTACTTAAGGGTGGTTTTACAAGAAGGTCTTTCTGTGTTCAGCTGACTTTACAGCTAGACAGAACACCTGCAGCCCTCAAAATACAAATGTTTCATCCATCCTGGATGCGCCACATCACTGCAGCGCCATGCTACCTTTGAGCAAGGCAGGGAACCTGTGGCAGCTTTATGAAAACCAAGAAGTTGCAGTTTAAATGTGCACAAGTATTTCAGAGTCTTACACACACACACACTCCTGTACACAGATCAATCCTGACAAATGGCTCCAGCCTTCGTGTTTTCTCTGCTTTAGTAAACGTGACATCTTATTACCCACAGTGATCTGCCTCTTCACGGTCGTGTAACACATCAGTTACCCCCACAGCTGGATCAGGAAACTCCAGCTCTGCCGCAGAAAATCTTTCCTACCAGCAAAATCTGTCCTGACAGGAACATATTACATTTACACGTCCGAGCAAACCTGCAGCAGAATTCTTCTCACAGACATGAGTAAAGGATCAGCACAAGTCAACATGGAGCTTCAGCATTTCCGCTCAGCCTCCATGAAAACTTCCGACCCTCGTGGAGCTCAATGAAAACGGCCTTCTGTCCTGCTGAACCTTATCTGCATGTGTAAAAAATATAGCTAAAACAGCTGATTCCAAATCAGTTACAATTCAATGAAACATGAGTTAAAGACTCACATCATGACGTACAGATTCTTAACTGCAGATTCTCTGTCCCCTTGTAGTTTTCAGCATTCTCAGAGGGACAGCAAAAAAAAAAAAAAACAGATCAGATGATCTGGAGCACAAAGTGTGTGTGTGTACAAAAACATCATGTGCTCCACTTTAAAACAAATGTTCAGATGTACAAGTCTGACAGTGGAAATGTGCACGTCAACTTCATGACTGGTCTAGGACCCCAACCTAAAAACTAATCCAGCAGAGACGTAATATGCAATCAGATGAGCCGATATTAAAGCAGTGTGAAGTGATGCAGAGTAAAATTTACACTCATTAGTGCATATTTTCAAATGATGCAGAGCAGACAGAGTCTGGATTTAGAGACTGACGCAGGGCGACGACTTGATCACCAGTTCAACAGAGATCCTGTTAAAACTCCAGTCTTGGAGTGCAACATGATGAGAACTGCCTGCATCCGTACAGCTGCTGACCACACTGGGGTTCCCATAGCAACAGAAGCATTTCAGATGGAGCAGGTAGACTGATCCGCACTGTGTCAGTCCACCCTGATCAGAACCTTCTCAGCTGTGTAGGATGGAACTATCAGTATATCAGCCTGGTACATCAAACTCCCACAATGCAGCTGTCTGACTTTAGAATTTAGAAGGAAAGAAATGAAGATTGAAGACAATGTGCTGGTTTCATTAGATAGGAAACGTTTTATTTAAGATGTTTAAGTATGAATCTAGTTATGTCACAGTTGGATTGAACTGATTGTACAGAAATAACTTCAGTTTAGAACTTGTTGATGTGAACTGGACCTGTTGATCTGGTCTCGTTACTTCTGTTTAGTCTCTTCAGATTACTTTTGTTATTAACTGATGCTACAAAAATAAAACTGAATGTAATCATCGGCAGCCATCTTCTGCTTGACTTCCATTTTTATGTTTTTGACCCCATTTCTCAAACATCTACAGCTGTGAGGTCACAGTTCTGACAGCTCGACTCACATGGTCTCACTCCTCCTTTTACTCTAGTCACATCGTTCTCTTTGTGTCATTCCTCTTGTCTTACTGCTCCTATTCTTGTCTAACTCCTCGTGTCTCTTTTCTCCTTTGTGAGTCTCACTCGTGCACCTTTTTCTTGATTTTTAAACAAACACCATGTCTAAATAGAAAATCCATGCAAGTCCTCTTCCACGAGGCCCCTGGAGGTTATATCCTTTATCAAGATAAAGCCGGTACACTGGAACACCTGGACCCAACAAAGACTTGCTAATGCAAACAAAAACTGACCAACAATCTAATTGAGAGGAAATAAAAGCATGAATAACTATCTCAGTTTAACAGTAGAAAAGCACTCAGAGAGCGCAGACCTCTGCCAACTGGACATATTGTAGAAAGTACTATGTCCATATCCTTAAAAAAATTCCTGGCTCCAGACGGTAATCCGGATCACCCCCAAAATTTAAATCATTTCCAACCTTTCTTGAAAGTTTCATCAAAATCCATCCATTAGTTTTTAAGTTATCCTGCTAACAGACTGACAGACCAAGATGAAAACATGACCTCCTTGGCGGAGGTAATAATATGGCACTTTGTTGACCAGAGTTCCACAAATTAAAATTAGAACAAACAACATCTGTAACATAAATATTTCTGCAGATAGCAGGACTCTGACCTGCACTGAAAGTCTGAGGCGTACAGAGTTAAAAGGAATGGTGAGAGTACAGTCCCCTGTGGTGCTCCTATGCTGCTCATCACCTAGTCAGACATACAACTCTTCAGTCTCACTAACTGTGGTCTGTTTGTGAGGTAGTCCTTAATCCAGGTTATTGTGGAGGCATCTACCTGTGTCTCCTGGAGTTTCTACAGAGTAAAACAGGCTGAATTGTGTTAAATCCTCACAGTGCTTCCTGCTTTATCCAGATGTCAGTGGGTTTGTTGAAGCAGGTTTATGATGGCGTCTTCCACTCTGTACAGGTCTTGTGTCTTTCCTCATGAGGTCGACAAATGAACTCACATTAAAATGCGCTTCATAAGGTCAACAGGCTCTATCACATACTGTATGTAGAAATGTGTCTAATTGTTATTGTTATTGAAAATGATTGATTGCAGTAAACGCTGCAGCCCGGCTCATTTATGTGAAGGTGTTCGGGTTATCAGAAACAAACACTTATTTGTTATTAGACTGCAACAACCACAGAGCTCCTGCTTTTATATCTGCATCACTAAACAGCAGAATAAAGAACAAAGCTCACACAGAATAAACACCTCTTAATCTCAGAGATCCATCACTGCTAAACTATTCACACTTTATTCAGATGAGTTAAAACAAAAAGTCTGAATAGCAAATTTACTGAGCAGTCAGACCAGGTTGAGATCCACTGTGTGTCTGCTATCAAGCAGACACACTGTACCAAGCTTCAGTTGCTGGGATTGAATTTATGGGTCTCTGGGCTGGACTCCGTCTCTGCCTGTGACTAATGTAAACTTCTCACAGCTTTCCTAGACCAATAAATCTACCAGCGAGAAAGCAGTAAGGCAGCAAGGACTGCATCCAGTCAGCCACCACAGACTGACCCAACTCAGCTTCTGTATCTGATGAACAGCTGTGAAAAGGAGATGGGAGGGAAACAGAGAAGAAGGATTCTGATTTTTTTTTAAAAGACAAACTCTTTCAGAACAATCAACATATTTAAGCCTGATTTGATCTATAATAAGTTGTCTATGTGCAGAGGAGACCGTTTGTCATGCAGTTTTACTACAGGTGTTATAACGGCCTCATTAAATGAGCATTCATTGAGGAGCATGAATGTGTTAATACATTTTAAGATGAAATGTGGCTTATTTTTAACTTCCTGCCATCTACAGTCTGTCCTCATGTCTTCAGATGTTCCCTCCCAGCAGTCTGACGTTCCTGTAAAGGAGGTCAGGATCAACAGTTCTCCAGATCTTGTGACGCTCTGTAACAGTTTTCTTTGGTCTTTGATTGTTTCTTCTCTCCATTTCAGTCCTTGTATCTGAGCTTATTCAGAGAAGTGTTACAAACTCTGATTCTTCGGACATTAAAACACCAAATGCAAAATATAAAGAAACAGTTTCATAGAATAAGAGTCCATATCTTGAAAATATCTGAGTACCACCCTCAGGCATGTTTGGGACAAAAGCCCACAACATCTTTGGAAAAGTTTGTATTCGACTCTTGTAAATCCATTGCAATAGTCAGTAAATAGCGCCACTTGGTGGCGCAGTTAGGTACTGCAGTACCTTTATAAAGACTAAGCAGCATTAACATCTGCATTCTTCTGTCTTTTTGGATAACATTCAAATTAACTTACTGATTTATTTTGACTGGATTCAGGACATGAAACTTTATCAAACGTCAGAGAGAAATAATGTTTGGTGACAGTAACCTGTTGTTTGTTTGTCCCCTTGGGTTAAGAGTCTTGGTGTTGTCCTTGACAACATGTTATTTTAATCTCATATCAGTTCTATCAGCTGCCTGTATCGTCTCCTGGCTCCCAGTTCAACACTGCATCACTTTCATAACCCATAACGTCACACCTCCGTACATAACTGACCTGTTCCCTCAGAGGTTCCTCCTCCATCCACCAGGGGGTCTACAGCATTCAGTTGCTCCGCCCCTCACCTCTGAAAATCCCTCCCTCATCGTATCTGTAACACTGACCCTCTCTCACTCTTTAAATCTTTTGTTAATATCATCAGGCATTTGATTTGAGACTCTGCCTTGTTTTGGGTTATTCTATTTATTGATAACTTCTGTTTATAGTTTTTCTGTTTTAATGTATTATTGATTGTATGTTTTATGGGGTTTGACTTGGTTTTAAGTTGTACAGCACCTTGTTTTGACTCTCTGTCATGTTAAAGCCCTTTATAAATAAATTGATTGATTTATTGATTAATTAATTGTTAAAACTGCAAACCCTATTTAAATTTGGGCTTCTATCTTTATTCTATTTTATTATCTCGTTGTAATCTGGCATTTTGTTAATATTAGTAGTAATAAGACTGGTTCAAACAACTTCAATTAACATCTGCAGGAGGCCGCATGTTGCTCCACTCCTCATTAATCAGCATGTGTATGACCTGCACAGGGAGCACCTGTCAGGGGGATAATAGTCAAGATAGGAAAATACTAACGATCTGAGCTGGACCCTCACGGATCAGATAAAAAATACAGCTCTGAAGTCAAATTTTAAAAAAAATATTCTTTACTGCCACAACAACATGCATGTTTATACCAATATTTTTATTGTTGTAGTGGTGCAGGTAGGTTGGGGGGTTCTTACAGAACCTAGACCTGGTTTTTAGATTCTTTTTGTAACTCAGTCCACAACATGACTTCCTTTCTAAAGCAGCAGTAATGTCACAGCTGGGACTACAAACATGTTGACATATGTTCCTTATATTAGCCCAGTCTCTGGGTTTTGGACAAGACAAATCCCAGAAACACAATAAGATCAAAGACATTTCAAGATTAAAAACACTAATAATGTCAAAGAGAAGGTATTTTTACTGTTCCAGCTGCTCTCAGCATCATATCAGATAATCTAAATACAACACAGGAAACATGGCACTGTAATCAGTCTGAGGTGAAATGTGGTGGAAAATTGACAAATACATCGAAATGTGACTATGATAACTGTCCTCCGCTTTACAGCTGGAGACAGGTGTGTTTGCACGGCCCTCCTGATTAATTAAGAAAACCACCAAGGCTACAGCAGACTCCACATCTGAAACATGATGCTGCAGATGTTAAAAGTCTTTTAAGACAATACAGCCGGCTCTGGGCTGTTGCATTAACTCTAACAGTCCATCTTTCAGCAGCATTTATTGATACCGCTTGATCTCTAGCACACATGTGACTTTTTTACCTGAGCTGCAGGAGTTCACCTGTCTGTGCTAACAGCTAACAAACTGCAGCAGCCTGTTCAGACACGTAGCTGTGACCTGCAGCTCTGAGGAACATGCAGCTCACTGACTGAAACTTCACCATTCACCACTTCAAGTCATATTTTGCTCTTACAAACAAGCGCTGAAGGTAACAGACCTACCAGTGGCGTGACTTCCGTCTTCCGGTGAAGCAACTGCACTTGGGACACCCGGGTCCTAAAGCCTGCCATTTTACCTCTGGGTTTGTTCCTTCTGAACCCTCCTTTCCATCGGACGCGTCCGCAGCGCGTTACTGCAGCAGCACCTCATATGCAGCTGATAGATACCGCTGTAGTAAATAGAACCTTTTCCACCGCATCCGTCAGCAGCACGAATCGAACGCGTCTCAGGAGCAACATCTCGCAGCACATATGCTGCGGTTCTATTTTGTACGCGCTAGGCGTCTGAAACGCATCACAAGTTCGACATTTTGGAAAGGGGAAGAGGTCTACCTTGAAGATCGAGGTTGAAAAACAGTTAAAAAACAGTTTCTCACAACCTTGTTTGATTGAGGAGTGGTGAAGCAGAGACAACTGCTGAACAATGGCACTCCACTACTGGGTTTTGTAGACCCCCGCTGTAAACTTCTCCAAAACCGAAATACGTCGAGGGAGCAGCCCTCTGGATCTTTAAATGTCCTTCATATTTACATAAAACGGACAGAACATAAAACACAAACCTTTTGTAGCCATGTTGTAGTTTTTTTTCTGCTTGTTGTTGCGTATACTGACGAAGTCACGCGTGATTTTGCTAATCTCGCGTGACTTCATGCTCTTTCAATGACGGTTGCTTCCCTGCTGCTACGCGCCTCATACGCACCCGATGGAAAGGGCCAAGCAGCAGAATACGCGAGCGAGACGTGCTTCTTCAGTAACGTGCTGCTGAGGCATCCGGTGGAAAGGAGGGGTTAGTCGACCGGGCAATGCAGGGCCCGCCCTCAGCTGCATTGTGCCCTAGGCAAAAAGAGATTTTGGCGGCCCCTACTGCCCAGAACAGAAACAACATAACTCAATAACTGGATTACATTGCAAAAAATATTTATTTATACTAAAATGAGCAGTAGAGATGATAGATATTTAATTATTACTTATTTTGCCCTTTACATGAGATGAATGGTGTGTTTAACAGTTTGTTAAAAAAAAAAAGGAGAATTTTGGCACCCCCTCTGGCAGAGGGCGCCCTAGGCAATTGCCTAGTCTGCCTATGCCCAGAACCGGCCCTGGGGCGATGGCCCGGGTAGAACTGATGCTGATGAAGAGGAGTTACCTCCTAAATGGAAGTAAAAGCCTGAAGAGATGTTTATGACAACACAACACAATGTTGTCATAAACTGCTGATGACCCATACAATGCAAATAAGCCATGTTGGAAATGACCTGTTGGTTAACACAGAGTATGTAATTCATCATAATAAGCAGTTTCTTTATTTTCAACATTTGGGCCTCACCTCAGTATGTTTTAGTCACCTCTAACAAGAAAAGACTACGTCTGATGTTACCATGCGCAGTGGGGCAGGAAACAGCATACCTGGCTCTCATTGGCTAATTTGTTAGCCAATCTGAGTCCAGCAAATTTGAATAATGAATATTAATGAGTTGCTGCCTGAAGCCTGACGAATCTTCACACTGATAGATTGAAAGGTCTGTTAATCAGTGTTTCCTAACTTTTTTTTAGATAGAAAATGTTTCATAATACAGATTAATACTTAAGAAATAACCACAAAGTCATGAAATTTGTGTGAAATGGCCTCTTTAAGATAATTATAATATTGATATTGAACCATTTGTTATAACATATTTAGAATTGCTCCATGTAGGACAACACCACAGCTTGTAACAGAAGAGTAGTGTATAAAAGTATTCAGTTTCTTGAACCAGCTGCTGAGTCCTGGTACTGGAGCACATCATACCCAACACACTGATAAGCATGACTTGAGGAAACAACAAAAATAAAAGATTTTGTATTTATATGAACTACATGTTAATATTAATTTAAAAACACAGATAATTAGATAGATAAATGACATGTAAATGACTGAATAGGCCCATCCCATTAACAAATGCAAAATTTCTATTATACGAATTTGTTATCGCAGTTCCCATATTACCGGATGCTACTTAACGCGTCATCGAGCTCAGGTGGTCATATTTCCGGATGTTCCTGAACGCGTCAGCAGTGGATCCATGAAGATGGCGAATTGTAGACGTGTTCCTCTGCTTCTGATTTTCATCGGCAGCTTATCATTTATGCTTCAAGTTAGAGCTGAAAACAACCTTCTCAACAAACTCGCTGCTAATGCTGATAAAATCCAGAATGTGGGTGGAGGTCCGGGAGCCGCGGTGGCGAACCCAGCAGCCGGTGAGAGGAACCAGGCTGCAGCGGCCTCGCAGACTCGGAGGCGCTCCACTGGCTGGAAGCTGTCTGAGGAGGCGATGTGCAGGGAAGACCTGACCCGGCTCTGCCCCAAACATTCTTGGAACAACAACTTGGCGGTTCTAGAGTGTCTCCAGGACAAGAAAGAGGTAAAACAATCGAAATAAACCCGGTAGTGGGTTCTATTGTTTGTGTTCAGAACCAGGGTGTGCCTGATAAAACCACCCACCCTTAGCCGTTATCTTTAGCTATCTGCTAAACCTCATAATTTCAGAACGTCATGTGAACAGCAAAAAAAAAGAGATCGGCAACATTTTAAGTGCCATCTTTGTAGTTATAACACATACTGCGAATTAAAGATAGAAGCATTTCCTGAAAGATTTCCGTTATGAAAAGCCGAAACTGTTTAAAATCACATTCATTTAAAGTCAAACCTTGACCATTAATAAATGCATGTTCAAAAATTGTTATTTTAAAGAATGAAATAACCTCGATATTTTGAATTTATTCACCCTCTTTTTTTCCCTTTTATTATCAGAGATTGGAACATTGTTTTGACTTAGAAAACTTTTTTGTTGGAAGTTTGAATTAGTTGCAACATTTAAACCATCTGATCAACTTTTGGTGAAAAATATTTCAAGTTGCAGGAATAACAATGACCCACCATTTATAAAACTACTTCACACAAAACCGGAACCAGGATTCTGCTGAACCTGCGTCACTTGAACAGAAATAGTTTATAGTTGTTGTTATTGATTATTATCAAGAGTTTGATTTGAACTGAAAGTTAGTTTGTGTATAAACCTGTTTGTGTTGAACAGAGTTATTCTGTGTTAAACCAAGTCAGTTTGTGTTGAAACGAGAGTTACTGTTGATCAGTTAGATTGTATTGATCCCAGGTAGGGCTGCACGGTGGTGCAGCGGGTAGTACTACTGACTTGCATGAAAGGGTTTGAAACCAGCTGGGACATTTTCTGCATGGAGTTTACATGTTCTCCCTGTTCATGTGTGTGTTTTTTCCGGGGACTCCGTCTTACTCCCACAGACCAAAAACATGCTTAAGGTTAATTGCTTAAGTTGTTATTGTCCCCCAGTGTGTGAGAGGTTATTTGTCTCTGTGTGGCCCGGCAGTGATGGACTGGCCTGTCCAGGTGTAACCCCGCCTCTCACCTGCTGGCGATAAACACAAACTCCTTGCAACCCTGAACAGGAATAAGCAGGTTTCATTTATATCGTACAGATGTTTTGAATGCCTTTTCCTCAACAAGACTGAACTACTTTCAGTCAGTGCAACTTTAAATGATTGATATTTCAAGCTTTCTCCTACAATCTGTAGAAAAAAAACTTGAATTATTTATTAAATTTGTTTGTATTTAGTTGTAGAATAATTAATTAGGAGCATGGCTGCAGTAGTAAGTTAAATTTAAACACAAATTCTACTTCGACCAGATGTTTGTGCAGCTGTTAAGGAATTACTATTTCCTGAGATGGTGTAACTTTAGGGACTCAGACATTTATCTAAACCCTAAACTGATCCCATTGTGTTATTGGACTGATTCTTAGAAAGAACTTTTATGTGCAGATGCAGATTTAGGATGTAATTATTTTCCTTGTTGATGTAGAGACTAGCCTTCCATTCTGTTTTTTACCATCTGTCTTCTTGTTGCAGACAATTTTCATGTTTTCAGACTTGCTGACTGAGACATCAGCCCAGCCTTTTATTTGCTCACTTGTTGAAGTCCGTTGAGCAGCCAGTCAGACGTCTGACTGCCTTGGGTCGTGTGTCTGTTATTGTTTTCTCGGTACAAATCATGTTTATCTGCTCAGAGAAAATTAGGACCGATGAGCTGCTGGTCAGAACAGATTGTGTTGCTGTCATTTGTTTAAAACAGTCTCATACTGAGTGTCAGTCATGCTCACATGAACAAGGCAAAACATAGAAATAAAACCCTTTTTATTGTCTTAGTATATTTGATATTCAGAGCAGCGTGTGTGTTGTAGTTCCTGGCTGCTCGATACCTGGTGATGTCTCTGGCCTCCACTGTTACTTTCAGGCCTACATTGTTGATCAGTCACTGAAGAATCCCAGTTACAGACCGGTGTTTCAGAGTGGCTGAAGTCCCCCTCAGGGATGGGGTAAAGAGTTGCTGCTCCTCATCAGAAGGAGCCAGTTGAGGCGGTTTGGACATGTGATAAGGATGCCCTGTGGACACACATCCCACAGGGAAGAGACCTCAAGACAGAGTCAACAAAAGATCTGTGTCATAGTTGAACCTCTTCAGATTCCACTAACAGGGTGTGTAAAACTCCTTTGGTGCAGATCCAAATACTGTGTTTTATGGAGGTGGAATTAAAGAGGGGTGTGTTGACGGGACCTCGACTTTCTGTATAGTACCTTGAAATTACTTAAAAAGTAGGTTTGATTCTACTAACATCTGAAAAGAAAGCTGATAAAGTGCAGCAGTGTCTGGAGATCAGAGTTGTTGTTTGAAGGATTCTATCATGACCATCGTATCGGAGTGAGAAAGTTTCACCTGTTTGAGGTGAGGTGTTTCCAGAACCAGAACCAGGCATGAAGTGGGTGTGTGTCAGAGAAACATGAAGAATGCTGTCCTGCTGAAGGTCAGTCAACAGATCTTCATCTGTTCTGATGAAGGTCCAGGGTGACAGAATTGTAAAACATTGATATGAGAACAAAGAAAAACAACAGAATTTGTGAACAGTAAAAATTAAATAACTTTTCTGCAGCCGTGTCTCAGACGGCCGTTGCTTGAACCGGTGTTCTGTAGAAACATGCTACCTGTTAAGCTGTGCTACCGATTCCTTCTGCACATGTGCCGTTCCACAGTCTTGACTTCAATAAACAGATTTATTGTTTATTTTTGTTTCTATATTTTTCCATAAATACATTTTACCTTTAAAATAAATTCTCCCAGGACAGGAACACTAAATATGATGTTATTTTTACTTTCTTTGCATTGTCAGAGCAACATGCAAATGTTTGGACACACCCAGAGGAGAAGGACCCAACAATGACCGACAAGGACCCAGAGGGCTTTTATATAGAAAATATTAGAGAAGGATCATAAAAATATGTTTAAATAATTAACAGGAAACACTCACCATAAACAAGAATATTGTATAAACTTCGAATGAAATCTCGTGATAAAATAAGTTGTCAATACGTACTATGGAGGCATTTTTCTTCAGGGCAGCATAAATCATCAGAACACCACTTCCTGCTGCGACCCAAATCACTGAAGTTATTAGTCTATTTTAAGCCATCGGAGGCCCACAGAGTGTCTAATATGAAAATGAACTTGTTTTTTGGTGAGCGTCCACTTAGACAAGTTTCAAAACAGTAGCTTAAAGTTTTAAAAGTTATTCAGTACTACTTTAATTTGACAGGATCCTACAAGCTGAAATACTGTATTTTCCAGACTATAAGTCACTCCGTATTATAAGTTGCACCAGCCAGATAATACTTAATGAGAAGGAAAAAACATACACTAGTATAAGTCGCATTTTTTGGGAGGAAATTTAATTGACTAAATTTGACACCAAGAACAGACATTTCAGGCAAGTTATAATAACAATGGAATAGAGAACAACACAATGATGGTTATTCAGCTACATGAAGCATAAACAACTAGTATCCAATTATTATCTAGCCTTTCTGAATCCTGACGGGTTGATTTCGGTTGTCACTGAAGTACCTGCGTTGTTGATCCATCCAAAGACTTGCAGGAAAGTTGCATGACATACCCTCCCAGTTGCTGTGAAGCTATGGGCTCCATCTATCATCCACGGCTCCTACAGGGGCCCCAACATGTGAAATTATATTTTAATATATAAATCACACCTGAGTATAAGTCTCAAACTATGAACAAAAATTGCAACATATGTAGTCCGGAAAGAACAGCACTCAGATGAAAGATTGATCTGTTTATCCTGCTCAGTAAAGTTTTCAGTTTAGCTCAGTCATTTTATCTGTTGATGGTAAAATGAACCTACTGCTCAAATTATCATTACAAACAGGTTTTAGTGTCTGAACCTGACAATAGTATCTGTTTGTATTCTATCGGGTTTTTCTGATCAGCTGAGGCTGTAAGTTTCCGAGGTAACGAGAAACAAGTCTGGCTCGTAGCCAAATCTGTGGTGTTTGTCTCTAAGCCGTGATCATCACACCCCATCACATCTGTAAAAGTTCAGTAAATGAATTAAATAAAGTAAAATAGGTCCTTCATGTTTGTGCTATGATATGAAGGTTTATGATGAGTTCAGATCCATCTTTGATCATGTGTTTATTTAAGGTGGGGACTGATATGCCTCTTTGCTGTTTTGTGTTTGCGTGTAATGTGACCAGTACAAGTGTGTATGTGTACTGTGAGTGGATAGTATTTGATCAAAGGGTGTGTGTTGTTTTTCACTGGATGATATTACTTTAAAACCGTTTTTGACTTTAAAGAAGAGCTCTTGATGCTTCTTTGTCTTAAAGGTGATCAAAGGTCTGTTAAACCCGGTCCTGGTTTAGAATTCAGTTCTGTGACAGCCTTTTACAGCCAGTCCTCCTTGTGCCTGGTGGTCTTGAGCAGCCTGCTGTTTTCGGACTCCAGAGGGAGGTGGAGAGCTGCTTTAGGCTTGTGTTTTTGTCTGGTCTGTCTGTTGTCAGCTCCTATGGTGGCTGTGGTTTTGTGTACGTGGTGCAGAGTCTGTGAGTCCGAAGGGAGGAGGTTTTCTCCTCCACTGGCCTTTTGACTTCTCTCTAAGTTGTTTGAAATTCTCTGCTGCTTTGCTAAACCAGCAAAACGGCACTGACAATAAAGCCACCAGATGTGGCCGTGTGTGTGTGAGTGCATCTCTTCTGCAAAGTAATTGTCTTCAGTTGTTAATAAAAAAGTGAGTGTAATGAAAAAGAGATGTCCTCATGTTCTTCTCTGTCTTATCATCCTGAGCTGTATAATGTGCTGGAGTTAATCAAACATTTGTGGCGACAAGTCAGCAGGAAATTACCTGTTCCAGGTGATTGTCACCTGACTGATGATGCTGATAGTCTGCTGAAATACAAAGGAGCCACGTGGTGTCTTGTGGGTCACAGCAGAGTACAACCAGACCTAATTAATAGGGTTATCATCTCCGTGACACAGTCTGTCTTCCTCCAGAAACTCTTGATAGGAATCCAGGAGGGGTCTGAAAGGTATTCAAAACGAGTCTGATAAGAGTCCAGGAGGACTCTATTATGGAGTATGGGTATTGGCGTGTTGCTGCTCCTCCTAAAATCCACAGTCATCTCCTTTGTCTTGTTTGCATTCAAGATTGTTCGAACACCAGGCCACAAAGCGGTCCACCAGTTCTCTGTACTCTGTCTCTTGTCCATCTCTGATCCAACTAACAACTGCAGAGCCATTAGAGTATTTCTGTAGATGACAGGACTCTGACCTGTACTGAAAGTCTGAGGTGTACAGAGTGAAAAATAATGGTGAGAGTACAGTCCCCTGTGGTGCTCCTGTGTTGTTGATCACCTGGTTAGACATACAATCCTTCAGTATCACATACTGGGGTCTGTTTGTGAGATAGTCCTGAATCCAAGTGATTGTGGAGGCCTCCACCTGTGTCTTCTGGGGTTTTTTATTCATTAGGTCTGTAAATCAGACTGAACTGTATTAAATATACTGAAGAAATCAAAGAACATGATCCTCACAGTGCTGCCTGCTTTGTTCAGATGACAGTGGGTTTGTTGAAGCAGGTGAATGATCACGTCTTCCACTTCAACTCCACTGTGATAAGCATAAGCAAGCTGCAGACAGATGCTTGTTTGCTTATTTAGGAGGACCAATATCAGTCTCTCCGAAACTTTCATGATGCACACCTGGTTTGGATGAGCAGGTCATTAACAGGCCTCTCTAAAACTTGATAACATGATTAGGAAGTAATGATTTCAATCAGGTTTGTTGGAGCTGAAAAACATCTAAATCATGAAGGAAAGTGGCTCTTGAATTTGAGACTCTTGGCTTAAAGCCTGTGATCTTCTTCATTCCTGACTACACATCTCTTACATTGATTTGCTGGAGCTTGTTCTGCAGCTTTTTCCTGTTACCTTCCTTGTTGTTTCTAATCTTTACTTCTCTTTGTACACTTCTCAAAATGTTCCTGTCTCTCCCTCTCCACATCAGAGTTACTCATGAAAAACTACAAAAGCCTTCGAGCTAAAGAGTATTTAATCTGTCGACATTGATGAAATATTTTATATCATTCATGTTGGATCGAGTGAACAACGCGTTGACCAATCAAGACAAATATTAATTAACCAACATTCTTGAGCACTTTTCACAGCTGCTTGTCTCGTCAGACAGGATCAGCAGGAAAACTATGGAATGATGTCACATCTCTCACTTTCTTCCACTTATAATTTGAACTGTTTACTGCTGCTCAGTCATAAACATGTTGCTGAGTCAAAGATACAGCTGATGATGAGCTGCTAGTTTGCTTGTATATAAAGTTTTTTTTCAAAATAAACTTTATTGAACAAATAAATAAAGCAGAACTGAAGCATGTATTTATCACACTGTAGTTCAGGCTACATATACACAAATCAAACAATCAAACATCTTAGTTGAAACCTGCTCGCAGATGAAATATGGCGACACAAACAAAGATAATGTCTGCATGACGTCAGCTGAGAAAGGTCTTAATTTTAGACTTTTGTGCTACTCAGTTGTGGGCAAAGCCCTTAGTTTTTTGTATAATTACAGTAATACAATATTTATGTGATCTATTATTACTGGTCAGTGTGAAAACTGTCATTAAGAAAGGGAATGCACTTCAATGAGTGGGTGGGGTAATGTTTTCCACTCAGAAGGTTAAAATAATGTTGATGTCCTCTCCATGTGGCTCACAGAGTGCGTCCCAGTCTTTAGCCTCAAAACATCCTTGGAAGAATTTCTTCAGCTTCCTGTGATCATCTCCTCACAGTTCTTTTATTCAGGTTGCCTCTGGACAGTGGGTTTATACACTAAGCAGAGGAAAAACTAGATTATGATCTGCCTTGTCAAGAGGTCGTGCAAAGGACCTGCATGTAACCCTGATATCTACATAAAACAAGTCCAGTATTTTGTTTTCTCTGGTGGAACAGCTGACGAAGTGTTAAAATGTTGGAATTGTAGAAGAGAGAGATGCGTGATTAACATCTCCAGATATTGCCACAAATGCATTTGGGTGTTGTAATCAGGGCTCTAAATTAAAGATCAACTCCGATGAAAATCATATTTTTCGTGGTGTTAACATGTTCTTGTGCCATTTTTCTGATGCTAGAGGACATATCTTGAAGAGGCCCTTCCATTAAAAACATTTTTTCTAAGGTTTCTCTTTAATATTTTAGCTCCACGGGTGTCCTTACCTTCATAGTGGATGTGAAAACAGGTCAACAACTTCTCTTTCAGTTTTTATCTCTCAAACTACGCAGGTGGTGATAACACCCGAGTTCTCCTGAGTTCGAACGGGCTGTATCTGTTTCGTTACAAATCTTTTGTTCGTTAGTATTCATCAGCTCCCGCAGTTGAAACCACGCCTAGCATGCTGCGGGCTAAAAGCTGTAGCATAAAATGTAACAAACAGGAAGCGAGAACGTCTGGTGTTGCCATGTGCAGCGGGGCAGGAAACAGTATACCTTGCTCTCATAGGCTAGTTTGTTAGCCAATCAGAGTCCAGCAAATTTGAACAATGAATATGAACGAGCTGCTTCACGGAATGAGCCGGAACCAGCCGAATTTTGATGCAGACAGATTGAAAGGTATGTTAATCAGTGCTTCCTGGCGTTTTTTAGATATAAAATGTTTCATATTACTGGTTAATACTTAAGAAATAACCACAAAATCCGGAAATTTGTATGAAATGGTCTCTTTAAGAAAATTAAGCTAAAAGTTTCTGCATTCAAATCACTGTGAATCAGTAGCAGACACAAAAATATGATCTAAAAAAGTCAGGATTTGTGATATGGGTGGACCACAACCTCCTGCTCACAGCTAGCAGTAGCATCAGCGTAAACAGAGGGCTTTCAGCAACAGGGAGGGGCGGATCCTCCACGCCAACGGTTCTGCCCACAGCAGTTATGTGAATTGTTAATGAGCTACTGCTATGCAGAAACTACTTCCTAGAAAAGGGCACAGATTTTGGGTAAAAATGCTATAATTTTAATTTAAAGACCACTGAGAGCATTTTAAAATAGCCCAAAAGATGATCGGAGTTAGTCTTTAACACCCGCCAACCCACCAGCTGTCAGTTCAAATGCGCTTTGGCGGGTACCAATAAAAATTTACAGGTCACTTTGGCCCATGATGAATGTGTAACCCATGTCATGTGATCACACTTCATTCCCAACTCGACCATCTGAGCTGCTCCTTATTTGCTGTCTCCGTTCTGCAGCAAAAATAAGTCCTAGTTGCGGAGTGGCCTCCAGAGAGGCTAAAAACTGTCTTTTTCCCGTGAAATATCTCTAAATTCTCACATTTGACTTGGCGGTAAGTTTCTTTCCGTACTATAATTTTAGTTAATAGCTGCATTTGATTTAGTTTTGACCTTTATAAAATGCTTGTTTTGTTTTGGTTCTGTGACTGGACTTATTGCCAAGTATCATTTGCACAATATAAGGAATTTGACTTGGAATAGATGCATAGCCACTTTCCTTCTGGGGCTGCCATTTTTCCGGCGCCAGGGTAGAGATAAGAATATTGAAGTGGAGAAACGTCAGATCTCACATTCATCAGTATGACTGATGGAAGAGAAGATTTAAACTTTGTCTTTCTCTCTCTTCACTTTCCTCCTATTCTGATTTCACGTCTTCTTCTTTTTAACTCACCGGGGATTTGGAGTTTCAATTTTAGAATGATTTTCTTGTAAACAAGTCTGTCCTTACCATGATTACACATCATAAACCTGTTACGGCGACTGTGACTCAGTGTCAAGAGTGGTTGCCTTCCAATCTGAAAGTTGGTCAGAATCATGCTGCCCGGCAATTGTCTATGGTGTGAAGATACGAGACGTGCATCACCTGAAACTACGGATACTGGAAGCCTGTGCTGGCATTTCTCCTGCGGTGTTGCTATCAGTGTGAAGAGTGGGAGAAGAGGGTTGCATTGACAATCCAACACAATGGGCAGCACATTGAACACATTTTATAAGTGGTCAGAAACTTGTAAATAACTCATGAAAGAATAAAGTTACGTTAAAACCAAGCAGACCATTGTTTTTCTTGTGAAATTACCAATAGGTTTGATGTGTCACATGACCCCCTTCCTATTGAAAAAACAAAAGTTGGATCCAAGATGGCCGACTTCAAAATGGCCACCTTGGTCACCACCCATCTTGAAAACTTTGCCCCCTCACATATACTACTGTGCCACAAACAGGACGTTAATATCACCAACCATTCCCATTTTATTAAGGTGTATCCATATAAATGGCCCACCCTGTAGTATAAAGGTGCTTTGATTGGTCAGTAAGAAGAAAAGCACTATACAAAAACAGGCCATTTAAGAAGCAAAAATTCCTTAATAAGCACAATATTGAAACCAGAATAAAAATAATTCAAAATGAAAACAAGCAAAAGATACTAAAGGATTTAAAAACTGCTAGTAATGTCCCAGAGCTAGTCCAGCAAGCTGCCACCATATACTCTCAAACAGATGTTTACTTAGTGTTTACCTTGTGTTTATTTGGTGTTGACCTGGTTTTGATCAGTTATATTCCTGGGGTTTACTTGATGTTTACCTTGTGTTTACTTGGTATTTACCTTTACTTGGTGTTTATGTGGTGTTTACTTGGCATGCAGATTGTTGGATTACAGCTGCAGGATTTATTACAATGAAAAGAAAGTGCTACACAAATCCATTGTTTTCTGTTGTGTGTGTTGGTCTGAAATGGTGTGGCGTGTCAGTGGAGAGGAATCAGCCTGACACCCACTTGCTGTGTTTCTGCTTTATGACTCACAGGCTGTAGGATCTCTTCCTCTCACACTTCCATTTATAGCTGCACATCTTTCTGGTTTCCCTCACAAGGAACAGAGCTGATAGACATTCATCTAACTGATGGTTTAACATGTTTTTTGTGAGTAAAGCTGGAAATAAAAAGAATGATGCTGAATGGGTGTGTGTGGAAAATGCCACACAGAATGTTGGGAGCTATAACAGCTGATTGGTGCGGCCAGATTAATAACAATTTACTGGAATCGACTCAGCTGAAACGTTTATTAGGTGTTGCTCTTCTAAACTCTTGATTTAATGTGGAGCTGGGTAGATTCCATCTCAGGGACCACAGATTTCCTCTGCTGTTACGCCCAGTGTTTGTCCAGCTGTGCAGCTCTGCAGTTGGGGGTCAGGAACTGTTCCTCCTCCTGCACAGATTTGGAGACATTCTCTGGTGACTGGAAAGTGTTCTCACAAGGAGCTGTAGGAGTTTGACTGCTGGTTGATGCTGGACACCAAACCTCAAGTCTAAACAGTATGGCTGTAAAATGACCAGTTGGTTACAGTAGTCTGTGAAGTCCAGATGTTTTTACAGATGGTCATTTTGAACTGTTTTTGCTAATTTTCTATTTATATAGCAGAAAAAAACTAGTTTGAATCAGTTAATACGGTGAAACAGTGTGTGTAACATATCCCTGCTGCATTATTGGCTTTATGTGAACAGATTTGATCCTCACGGCTGCCCACAGTTAACATAAACACGGATTAAATCATCATCTGGCTGTACAGTCACGTTAACAGAACAGAGTTTGAAACATCTGTATTTATTTGGTAGGAAACTGTCCACAATCCTAATTACACTAATCCTAAACAATCCAGTGTTGTTTTAGCCCCTGGCTTTATTCTTTAGTTGCATTGTCACCAGTGTTCTTTTTTCTCAGATTACTCACATTTGTGTCAGTAGATTTGCTTTCTGTCTGCTGTACAGTTGTTTGATAAAAAGCGAAAAATACCAAGGATTTTGAGGATTTAAAGATCTCAGGTCTCAATAAATCATTTAGAAGCATTTTAACTTTTTAAAGAAATCACGGTGCAAATTTGTGTTGTTTGACCCTTCAAAGGAAAATATGAATGTTTTTAACGAGCTTCAGGTGAGTCTCAATTGTGAAACCAGAAGTGAAGAAAAGATAGAACATCACTCTTTTTTTTACATCTTACATGGACATTGAAAAGAATTTGTGAGTCTGATCTGGCTGTTTAACATTTGTTTGCATCCATGATGACACTGACACTGACTCTGTTTGACCAGCAGAATTTGAAACCTCTGTTACCGATTTTGGCTCAAACGTATTCGGAAATGACAGATTCTTCATCTGATTATCTGTTTTCTGCCATGGTTTCAGCTATAGTAAATTACTTTGTTTACATGTACGGTTCCAGCATTTTGTCACTTCTGGTAGATGTGCCTCAATATTGTGTAGCAATATTCCATAAATATGCATATTTTAGGTTTTTCTACTGTAAATTTGTGTATCCTGGTTTATGTGGAAAATTGGCTGCTGAACACAAATAAAATGTTTGATATGAAGTAGTAAAATAACATAAAAGTCTTTTCAGATGCACTTAAACTGGTTAGTCTCTGTTGTATGTTAATCTCTGCTGTAACCTGAATAATGTCAAATGTTTTTTCTTTTCAGGAAACGGAAATCGCTGCTGAATGCAACCATGTAAGTTTCTCAAGTCCAAACCGATGTATGTGCTGCATGTCATAGTTTGTGGTGTGTGCTTGAATTAGTGTGTGAACGCATGTATCTGCATTTTGCTTTGTCACACTTCTTAACATGGATTAAACGCATTCCTTCTTTCTTTCACTTTGTCATTTATTATTAACTGGAATGCTGTAAATGTAGAGCGATACTTATGAAAACATTTATAACAGCCTGTTTGGGGGGGGGGGGGGGGGGTTATCCTTTTATTCTGGCCTGTTTTTTATTCAGTTTAAAGGTTAAAATTTTCTGTTCAAAGAAGATTGTTGTGATTTTGATTGTAATTGAAAATTGTTTAAAATATATGATGTTTTTGAGAACACTGAATTTGTTTGATATAAATATTTTCTCCTATTCAAAATTATTCTAAAGTTTAAAGTTGAAATGTGTGAGAGAAACATCAACAGTTTATTGTGTGTGATGCTGTTAGCCACTGAACTTCTTCAGTTAGCATAGCATTTAGCCTAGCGGCTCCTGCAGCTGCTTCAGCTCTCATTTTACAGAGCTCAGGTGATGGAGCCGCTGATGCTTTCAGTAGCTCGTCCTCTCGTCTGGTTTCAGATTACTGCTGTGAACGACCTGATGGCTTGAAACTAAGGTTGGGCGATTGCACGAATTTATCGACCATCGACGATAGGTTGAACCATTTGACGATCGCTTATTTAAGGGCGATAATATATATAATATATATAAATATATATAATGTATAATTCTAAATAAATATGTATAATTCTGTAAAGGCAATCTATACAGTTTATGATGAGGCTTAAACAACTACGATTTAAAAGTCAGAGCAAGACAGTTCACTCTCTTCTGAAACTGCGGGCGCACGCTTTGCGTCATGTGCTGCAGGTGACGGGTAATTCTTTTTTTTTATAACAGAAAGAAAAAAAGGCAGTTGCTGGAAGTAAATGTTTATTCAAACAATAATATACATTTATGGGAATACGAGACCGGGTTCTTTTGTGACTTTTGTGACCCAGTGACTGTATTTACGGGTCTTTTAGTGTTTCCGTCTTACAACATAAGTTAGGAAAAAAAAACAAAAAAACTCCTTCAGCAGGGACCATGTGCGCTTCCATAAAAAAAAAAACAAACAAACAAAAACATTATGTCCGAAACGATACATTACCACACAGTGGTGGGAAGCTTTATACTTTTTTTTTTTTCTTATAAACTCCGTCAGGTGCGTGAAACAAATTTAACAAAAACTAGGCTATAAACTCCTTCAGCAGGGAACATTTGCCTTTCCATTAAAACCAGAACAAACGAATTATCCTGTCAAAAAAATTACAAATTCTTTGACAGGAAAACAAGCATGTTTACCTTGTCCGGTTTCAGCAGTGTGCGCAGGTTATTAACAACATTGCCAGCGGTGCTGAAGACGCGTTCCGAAGGTGTGCTCGTGGCCGGTATGCACAGATATTTTCGTGCCATTTGGGACATTAGTGGAAAACGTTTTCCGTACATTTTCCACCACATCAGTGGATCTTCTTCTCCACTGATGACATCCTCACTTAGGTAAATGTCCATTTCTGTCTGCGCCCTCTCCTCCGGTGTGCGGTAAGTCGGAGGCTTCACTCTCCCCAAAAGGCTGCCCAGAGAATGAGGCTTCTTCTGTGGTGGTTGTACAGTTTCATCTCCTTTCACATCTCTCACTTCAACTTGCTCTCCCGAGTTTGTGGATCTTTTCCAAAAGTGCACTGTCTCAGCCTGCAGTCTACTTCGGATAAAGTCGAGCTGCGCTGCTGTTGCGTGGTCTCCTTTGTACCGAGGGTCAAGCAAAGCTGCTGTCTGCAGCAGGTGCCGTGTGTTATCACTGTCGTATTTTTTATCCAACTGCACCAAGACTTNCTTCTTTGATGACACTTGTCATTTTTGCATCATCTGCCTCCACTTTGAGAGCTTGATCTCTCAGATGGTGAAGCATGGGGACGACGGATGAAACAGTCACATAATTTTCTGCAGATAAAATGTCAGTAAAATCGGCAACGGGCCTTAGTGCTGCATTCACAGCCTCCAAGACACTGACATCCTGCCAGGTCAAGTTGGGAAGTGAACGGCGGCTCTTGTCAGCCGCAAAAACCCTCTTAATGGCTGGGGCCTGTTCAAGAATGCGCTGCACCATTTTTTGTTTGGTTCCCCAACGGGTTGGACAATCCTTAAGAAAACAAACAATCTGTTAACTATTTAGGCTAACTTTTTTCTAATATTAAAACTGATACATGGTAGCGATGCTTCAAATTATATAAGCTGCTACATTACCGTGATCATTGAATGCTGTGGCAGTTGAAGTTCCTCTTGCGCCTTGCGGAGTTCCCGTCGTCTCTGCCAGCTGTGCGCAAATGCTCCATTGATGGAGCGACACACACCAAACGCTCTGTCAGTGTTAGACTTTTCTTTTTTAATACCATTGTTGACTGCCACATTTAGGTTATGTCCAAAACAGTTTAGCCATGGCCAGTCAAGAGTCCTGATGGCGCTTACAATATTGGCTCCGTTGTCTGTTGTAACGCAACATATTTTTTCCTCGGTGATCCCCCATGCCTCGGTACACTCTCTGAGCTCCTCAGCAAGCACTGTTGCCGTGTGGTCATCGGGAACATATGTGTTTTCAAGACATTTAGCCTTTAACTCCCAGTTTTCATCTATAAAGTGCGCTGTGACGCTCATGTATGGCACCATGTTAGAAGTTGACCACATGTCTGTTGTCAGGGAAACAAAGTTAGTTGCTTGTAGCTCCTTGCTAATCTCTGCACGGACCTTGGTATAAAGATCTGGTATTGCCGTTTTTGAAAAGTATTTCCGTCCAGGGAGCACATATTGCCTATCGAAAGTTTTCAGCAACTCAACAAATGACTCCTTCTCAACGGTGTGAAAAGACATCATTTCCTTGGAGAGGTATTTAGATACAGCCAAAGTGCACTGTGTCCATCTGGGGCTTTCCTTTTCGTATTTAGCTGTTTTAGTAAACACATTTTGAATTTTCTGCTGGTGAAAAGCTTTTCCAGAGGTTGTTGGAGCTGCAGCAGTGCTCGGTGAGAGCATGGCATATTGAGCCGGATGGTGAACACGTAAATGCTCATGCATGTTCGTGGTGTTCGAGTCCTTTGCTGGCACCATACGTCTGCACAAGCGGCAAACTGCTTTAGTCACATCTTGTGGTTTACCTTTTTCATCGGGTTGAAAGCCAAAGTAGTCCCAGATAGGCGACTTTGTATTTTTTTTGGCAACAAGTTCCTCCATTTTTGTGTTCTGAATTGCTTCAACAATGCTTCACCCGCAAAAAAAAAACAACAAAAAACGTAGGGACGTCACCTGCGCGAATATATCGCCTATCGTCATTTGCTGGACTGACGATAGGCGATTGAAAAAAAATTACATATCGCCCAACCCTACTTGAAACACTAATTTTATTAACCTTATGAGTTCAACTATGACTGAGTTCTGCATCGGATTGTGGGACTTATTGATTATTGAAGGTTTCTCTGGCCAGAGTTGATGCTGTCTTGGCTCAGATATGACCCGGGAGCCACCAGTTGAAGACCCCCCAAAAAAGACATCTAAACCAACCAAACTGTCAGCATGGTGTAGATGTAGTTTTCAGATGGTTCTTAAGCTGTTACAATTAGAGCTTGTTTTATGTGAGCTTTTAATTCTGAGTTTAAAATAAATCTGTATTAGTTTTACGATGCTACTGGTTTATAACTTATCTTTAATGTGTGCTACCTCCTGCAGCTGCTGTGGAACTACAAGCTGAACCTGACCACTGACCCAAAGTTTGAGTCTGTAGCTGTGGAAGTCTGCAAGACGACGATCCCTGAGGTCAGATAAAAATTCTAGCAGGATTTTATCAGGACTTTCCAACTAGCCGTAGACCAAAACTGTTTGAACACCTTTACAGTAAAGAAATGCTATAGTCAAGTCTAGAAGTAATAACTACATGGACTAATGTTTCTGCATCACTTTGGATCAAAATGCTCCTAATTTTATCAATGTTACGCAGGTGGAAGTAGGTTGTCATGGTAACATGTTTTGTATGAGAATTAAAGGACATGTCCTGCTCAAAGATACATCAGATTCTTTACATTGTTGTTGGAGGCAAAATTAATGCTACTAAAGTGACTGACTGATGTCATGGAAATTATTTACTGAGAGTCAAACTGAGTGGAAAAAAGAAAGAAGTTTATTATAATTCAGTGCATGGAATGAGAGAGGTCATAACATGTTGATACATTGGGATGGGACACTACCTCTAACGCTGTTTTGCTGTTTTATAGTCAGGCTGATAAGAAAGACACTCAGACCTCTGGCCTTTACCAGACTCCTGTGTGTCAGGGGAGAATCAGCTCAGAGAGAATAAACAACCACTAGTGTAGGCTAAGCAATCTGAAACCAAGTTCTAATCATTTGTCGTTGTGACGTGCTTGTACATATGAACCTGAAATAACCTAGACCCCCAGAAATCCTCCCACACCGACTACACAGTTTGTTCCTAAAGTGATCAGGTCCAAAACCACAACCTCCCATTTAAAATAAGTGTCATCCAAGCTTTTTATCATTAAGATAAGCTTCTAATCTGAGTAACTGATTAGATTTGTCGGGCTTCATTGATAAATATAAATGAGTATCCTCAACAGAACAATGGAAATTTATCCATGTTGTCTAATAATTGTGTATAAATAAATAAAAGTGGAAGCACATGTGTAGTAAAGAGAATCGGTCCAAGCACTGAACCCTGTGGAACTCCATAACTAACTGGTGCAGGACGAAGATTCATTATTTACACGAACAAACTGGAATCTGTCAGATTAATATGATTTAAACCAGTTTAGTTCCCTGAATCCTGATCTCATATTCAAACTTCTTTTTATTACTGTGTAAATGATCACATAATTTTGAAATGAAGGG
>SSNP01000108.1:150032-206467 GCA_006937955.1 Pachypanchax playfairii
GTTTTCAGCAACTCAACAAATGACTCCTTCTCAACGGTGTGAAAAGACATCATTTCCTTGGAGAGGTATTTAGATACAGCCAAAGTGCACTGTGTCCATCTGGGGCTTTCCTTTTCGTATTTAGCTGTTTTAGTAAACACATTTTGAATTTTCTGCTGGTGAAAAGCTTTTCCAGAGGTTGTTGGAGCTGCAGCAGTGCTCGGTGAGAGCATGGCATATTGAGCCGGATGGTGAACACGTAAATGCTCATGCATGTTCGTGGTGTTCGAGTCCTTTGCTGGCACCATACGTCTGCACAAGCGGCAAACTGCTTTAGTCACATCTTGTGGTTTACCTTTTTCATCGGGTTGAAAGCCAAAGTAGTCCCAGATAGGCGACTTTGTATTTTTTTTGGCAACAAGTTCCTCCATTTTTGTGTTCTGAATTGCTTCAACAATGCTTCACCCGCAAAAAAAAAACAACAAAAAACGTAGGGACGTCACCTGCGCGAATATATCGCCTATCGTCATTTGCTGGACTGACGATAGGCGATTGAAAAAAAATTACATATCGCCCAACCCTACTTGAAACACTAATTTTATTAACCTTATGAGTTCAACTATGACTGAGTTCTGCATCGGATTGTGGGACTTATTGATTATTGAAGGTTTCTCTGGCCAGAGTTGATGCTGTCTTGGCTCAGATATGACCCGGGAGCCACCAGTTGAAGACCCCCCAAAAAAGACATCTAAACCAACCAAACTGTCAGCATGGTGTAGATGTAGTTTTCAGATGGTTCTTAAGCTGTTACAATTAGAGCTTGTTTTATGTGAGCTTTTAATTCTGAGTTTAAAATAAATCTGTATTAGTTTTACGATGCTACTGGTTTATAACTTATCTTTAATGTGTGCTACCTCCTGCAGCTGCTGTGGAACTACAAGCTGAACCTGACCACTGACCCAAAGTTTGAGTCTGTAGCTGTGGAAGTCTGCAAGACGACGATCCCTGAGGTCAGATAAAAATTCTAGCAGGATTTTATCAGGACTTTCCAACTAGCCGTAGACCAAAACTGTTTGAACACCTTTACAGTAAAGAAATGCTATAGTCAAGTCTAGAAGTAATAACTACATGGACTAATGTTTCTGCATCACTTTGGATCAAAATGCTCCTAATTTTATCAATGTTACGCAGGTGGAAGTAGGTTGTCATGGTAACATGTTTTGTATGAGAATTAAAGGACATGTCCTGCTCAAAGATACATCAGATTCTTTACATTGTTGTTGGAGGCAAAATTAATGCTACTAAAGTGACTGACTGATGTCATGGAAATTATTTACTGAGAGTCAAACTGAGTGGAAAAAAGAAAGAAGTTTATTATAATTCAGTGCATGGAATGAGAGAGGTCATAACATGTTGATACATTGGGATGGGACACTACCTCTAACGCTGTTTTGCTGTTTTATAGTCAGGCTGATAAGAAAGACACTCAGACCTCTGGCCTTTACCAGACTCCTGTGTGTCAGGGGAGAATCAGCTCAGAGAGAATAAACAACCACTAGTGTAGGCTAAGCAATCTGAAACCAAGTTCTAATCATTTGTCGTTGTGACGTGCTTGTACATATGAACCTGAAATAACCTAGACCCCCAGAAATCCTCCCACACCGACTACACAGTTTGTTCCTAAAGTGATCAGGTCCAAAACCACAACCTCCCATTTAAAATAAGTGTCATCCAAGCTTTTTATCATTAAGATAAGCTTCTAATCTGAGTAACTGATTAGATTTGTCGGGCTTCATTGATAAATATAAATGAGTATCCTCAACAGAACAATGGAAATTTATCCATGTTGTCTAATAATTGTGTATAAATAAATAAAAGTGGAAGCACATGTGTAGTAAAGAGAATCGGTCCAAGCACTGAACCCTGTGGAACTCCATAACTAACTGGTGCAGGACGAAGATTCATTATTTACACGAACAAACTGGAATCTGTCAGATTAATATGATTTAAACCAGTTTAGTTCCCTGAATCCTGATCTCATATTCAAACTTCTTTTTATTACTGTGTAAATGATCACATAATTTTGAAATGAAGGGCAGATTGGATATAGGTCTGTATTTAACACTGGATCAAGATCAGGTTTGTTAAGTAAGGGTTTAATTACAGCAAACTTAAAAGCCTGAGGCACATCTATTCATATTCATACATTGTAGATGTATAATGATAAGGTCTAACGTGTTAATTAACAGAAAACCTCTTTAAAGCGTCTGATTGGAACAGGATCCAACAAACAAGTAGATGGTTTAGATGAAGCTATAATTTGTGTTAATTCATTAAGATCAGCCGGACAGAAACTGTCTAAACATGATTCAGATTCTAAAGCTGCTTCACTGGTTAATGAACCAGAGACAATATTGGGACAAACCGTGTGAATGTAGAGTTGTAGCGTTAAGCAACTTCCTGTCACTTCCTTCCTCTTTTGAGTTATGCTGTTTCGTTCTAAACAGAAATAAAAGTTGTTTAGCTCCCTGATGTTGGCTGATAAGGATTTGTATAGTTTCAGTTAGTTTAATTCACATGTAAAAGAGCAATCTGTGTTTCTCCTTCTCAGATTAAAGAATGTGCTGCTGAGGAGCTGGGAAAAGGCTACCTGGTGTCCTGCCTGGTGGAACATCGTGTCAACATCACAGACTATCAGTGCAACCAATACATCACCAAGATGACCAGCATCATCTTCAGTGACTACAGACTGATCTGTGGCTTCATGGACAAGTGTCGGGAGGACATCAACACCCTGCGCTGTGGCAGTATTACCACTGGAGAGAAGGTGGGTTAAACAGCTGTTACTTCAGAGTTGTCCTGAAGCCTTCCCGGAGATTTGGCTCCACTGTTGGTGGCCTTGGAGGCTGAGTTTGGGGTTTTTGAGGTTCAGGTTTTTAAGATTTATTTTTCTCATTCTTATCACTTGACTTGACATCTTATATTATATTATATTACACCAATTCTGGATCTCCAATAGATGTTTGAGGCTTCTTTAAAGCCCCAAAGAGTGAGAAAGTGTATTTGTCAGATATCAGATCTTATTGAAAACCCCAGCTGTGCGGTCACGGTGGGTGGAGCTTGTTAGGAGCTGCATATCTTGCTGTGGGCTCCTCACTCCTAAAGTTTTCTGACAAGGAACTCTGAAATTCTGATGCAAATCTGAATCTGTTTTCACTCTGAGCACCATGTTGCTTCTAACATGTTACATGACAGCAAAGTTAAAGCCACTGATCTAAAGTCACTCATTGTAGGACACAGTTTCTGTGACAGGGATGATTGTGTGTATGTGTGTGTGCGTGTAGGACATCCACTCTCAGGGGGAGGTGATCGCCTGTCTGGAGAAAGGTTTAGTCCGCGAGGCTGAGAACCAGCTGAGTGCACATCACATCAAGGAGGAGTGTAAAAAGGCCATCATGAGAGTTGCAGAGCTCTCCTCTGATGACTTCCACCTGGACCGCTACTTGTACTTTGCCTGCAGAGATGACCGAGAACGGTTCTGTGAAAATGTAAGCATGTCGGTGGGCTTTGCTGGGACATATTTCTGGGTGTTTATTGATAGATTTGGCCAGATGTGCTTGTAATTTAAACGTGCCAAACATCAACAGTAATATAGCAGCAAAAGTGAGGTTGATTCAATTCTTAATGTTTTAAACTCTTGATCAAAGTGTAGAGGATTATTTTCTAAACCTGTTTCATTAAGATTGTAGGTTATTCTTCAGAGAGCTTTTTATAGTTGAATCAGATATAACTCTAATGGCACTAATTCCAAACTCAAACATAGAAAATGTTCCATTAAGCAACGTGTGACCAGAGTAATGTGGTTTTTATCACTGTGGTCAAAGAGCTCATCAAGACAAGGTGCAGAAGGGATCTTCAGATCAGCAGCACGTAGTCCAATGATCTCCTCCCATGGATGCTGGTGGCTTTTCTGCAGCTGACTGTGTTTATTTTTCAGACTCTGGCCGGGGAAGGACGAGTTTACAAATGTCTGTTTAATCACAAGTTTGAGGAGGCCATGACTGAAAGGGTGAGAGCTGCTCACTTCATGATGCAGAAATTAACTTTTCCATTCTCTGGTGCAAAGTTTCATATCACATGACTGCAGTGATAAAGAAGCTAAAATTATCAAAATCAAACATTTCTGAATTCCTTGAAATGTGCGTGTGTGTGTTTTAGTGCCGTGAGGCTCTGACCACCAGGCAGAAGCTGATTGCTCAGGACTACAAGGTGAGCTATTCACTGGCTAAAGCCTGCAAGTCGGACCTGAGGAAGTACCACTGCAACTTGGACTCCAACATGCCTCGAGCCAGAGAAACTCGTCTGTCCTACCTGCTGCTGTGTCTGGAGGCTTCTGTGCACCGAGGTATGGATCAGGTCACTGATTTGTCCGTCAGCAGTCCGTGTTCTCTTCAGAAATGTGGAATTTGATAATTTCAGAAGTTTAAAATCTGAAGTTTAAAGCTCCCATATTACGCACTTTTCACACACTCTAAATCATTTCTTTACATCTCAATGACATGTAAAAGCCATGCAGTGTTCAAATTGGCCCTTTTTGAAAGTTCAGCTGTTGTTCCCAAACTCGTCTCATCTCACCTTATTTTGAAATGCTCTGTTTCATGTGGGCACTGCTCTTGGGGAGCACTAGAAGCTCTAAGCCCCGCCTATCTCTGTTCCCTGCGCGTTCAGGAGACATCAGAGTTTTTAGTAGTGCTGGTAAACAAACAGCTGCTTAAACTGCAATTAATGATAAACAAATGTTGCAGTGCCAAGAAATGGACTTAAAATGTGATAAAAAAAAAAACAAACTTTGGACTGAGGAACTTTGAGCCTGAAGACTCCAACGGCACATTATTGAAAGGTTAGTCTGACATTTACTCATGTATCTGTGTTGTTTTGCTGCGTCTGTTAGAAATGTGGTTCTTCAAGCTCACCAGTTTGACCCAGAAAGAGATGGAACGGTGTTAGCTCTTCATTAGCTACAGCTCTGCTCTGATTGTTTTTTGAGAACGGTAGCAGGGACACCACTATTATAAATAAATTCAAACGCCGCTCTTCTGTCCTCCTCAACTGGGACCTGATGAACTGTTTTGTGTGGTGAGTTTCCTAATCTGAACCAGTGGTTTCTAATCAGTAACTAAATTGTGGGTGTCCGAGGAGGTTACTGCTGTACCTGGTGGGTGGAGTAAATTCTTGGAGGGTGTGTGAACCCCATCAGATCACAAGCCCCTCCCAGCTTCCTACGTCAGAAGCCAGGACAATTTTAAACAGCAAACATATTAGACTGGATTCAGAAACCCCTATCTCACTCGAAACAGCATGGATGTTTTCTTGGCACACTTTAGGCCCCTTAGTGCCAATTGGGCATCGTTTAAATGCCACAGCCTACCTGAGCATTGTTTCTGACCATGTCCATCCCTTCATGACCACCATGTACCCATCCTCTGATGGCTACTTCCAGCAGGATAATGCACCATGTCATAAAGCTCCAATCATTTCAAATTAGTTCCTTGAACATGACAATGAGTTCACTGTACTACAATGGCCCCCACAGTCACCACATCTCAACCTGATAGAGCATCTTTGGGATGTGGTGGAACGGGAGCTTCGTGCCCTGGATGTACATCCCACAAATCTCCATCAACTGCAAGATGCTATCCTATCAATATGGACCAACATTTCTAAAGAATGCTTTCAGCACCTTGTTGAATCAATGCCACGTAGAATTAAGGCAGTTCTGAAGGTGAAAGGGAATCAAACACCGTATTAGTATGGTGTTCCTAATAATCATTTAGGTGAGTGTATATGCAACACAGACACACAATAACATCCCAAATCCCAGAAAAAGTCAATTTTTCATAATATGGGACCTTTAAATCAGTTTCATTTCTGTAAGCACAGAAGATGATGAATATTGAATTTCGGCAGATCAGTTCTGGATTATTCTGAATGAAGTGGGAAGTTTCTTTTTTAAAACAGCAAACTGTTCTGATCGTTTCTGCTTAATGGAATATGTTTCAGGGCGCGTGGTCAGCGGCGAGTGTCAGGGTGAGATGATGGATTACAGGCGGATGTTGATGGAGGATTTCTCTCTGAGTCCTGAAATCGTACTGCACTGCCGCAGTGAGATCGAAGATCACTGCTCTGGTTTGCACCGGAAAGGACGGACCCTGCACTGCTTGATGAGGGTCGGCCGAGGAGACATGGGAGCCATCGAGCCCAACTGCCAGAAGGCGGTGAGTTGTACAGAACCGGTCCAGCTCACGTCTTCACACATGTAAATCCAGAAAGTCTAAAAAGAACTTCTGGGCTCTGAAATGACGGAATGTATGGTGAATGATGTATGTTCTTCTGTGGTTCTAACATGTGTTGGATCTCTTTTCTGGTCTTAGCTCCAGTCGCTGATCCAGGAAGCCGACCCCGGAGCTGACTATCGGATCGACAGAGCGCTGAATGAAGCCTGTGAATCGGTCATCCAGACGGCCTGTAAACACATCCGCAGTGGAGATCCAATGTGAGACTCATACACAATCTGTTACTAACATGTAGGATGTGTTACACTGTAAGAGTCTGTTTTTCATCTCTTCTGTCTACCTTTAGTCAAGACTTTATTGTTTGAAGTGTTACATGCAAAGAGTTAGTTCTTAGCCAAAAGTTAAAAAAAAATCACCCTTCAAAATAAAAGAAATGTGGAAAAACTTACAAAAATAAATGACAAATCTGTATGTTTCAACAGTTGTTGTGCTGTAGCAGGATAAATGTAGCCAATTGTGTGAAGATGTGAGCAAAAGGTTTGAGTTTTGAACCTGGTTTTTATGTTTCTCATCCTGCAGGATCCTCTCGTGTCTGATGGAACATCTGTACACTGAGAAGATGGTGGAGGACTGCGAACACAGATTACTGGAGCTGCAGTACTTCATCGCACGAGACTGGAAGTAAGCCGGTTGACTGTTTTATACTAGCAGGCTAAAGGTCAAAGGTCATGACAAGACGGTTGGACTTGAGGAGAAAATCTTTTCTCTTTAAATGCCACATGGATTTGGGTTTGATGAGAAATGCTGATCTAAAATATCTTTTTGGTTTGGTCCAGATGTTTGTAATCTATCCTGATAATCAAAACTATAGAACTGCCATCTGAATATTTGTAAATATCTGAAATTTTAACCTGTCCCTGTACTATTTATTAGGTTGGACCCAATTCTGTATAAGAAATGTCAGAGTGATGCGTCCCGACTCTGCTACGCTCACGGCTGGAATGAGACCAGTGAGATGATGCCGCCTGGTGCTATTTTCTCCTGTTTGTATCGACATGCTTATCGCTCGGTGGAGCAGGGACGTAGGGTGAGTCTCTCATCAGATTGGACCTTTTACAAGAAATCTAGATTCAGACTGCTCTGAAGTGGTTCTGTTGAAGCAACTGAACAGAGAATGTTCTGGATTTTAACTGAAACTAGTGATGATCTTTAAAATTATGACCATTGAACAGATTTCACCCAAGTTTATTTCTGCAAGGTGGAGAAATATTTTAGGGCATCTTTGAGCATTAAAAGCTGAGCTGTCTTTTTTATGTCCCCCCCTCCTTGTCCCGTCCCACGCACATGCAGCTCTCCCGGGACTGTAAGGTGGAAGTGCAGAGGATTCTCCACCAGAGGGCGCTGGACGTGAAGCTGGACCCTGAGCTGCAGAGGCAGTGTATGACCGACCTGGGGAAGTGGTGCAGTGAGAAAACCGAGGCCGGTCAGGAGCTGGAGTGTCTGCAGGAACATCTGGAGGATCTGGTGTCTGACTGCAGAGATGTGGTGGGAAACCTGACAGAGCTGGAGTCAGAGGTTTGACATGATGCAACCAACATCTTTAAAACTGATGATTCTGTTGTTTGGATCCAGTGTTCTGACAGAAACTAGTGAGCCAATAAAATCAGGTTAACCTGGACTGTCTGATCTGATCTCATGACATTTTGTGTCTTTGTTGGTTGTCAGGACATTCAGATTGAAGCACTGCTGATGAGAGCGTGTGAACCTGTAATTCAGGCCTACTGCCATGTAAGTATACTCAGATTATTTCAGGAAAAAATACTTCTCATGCAATCTAAAGACAAAGTGTTTATTCACCCGCCATCGAATTAACCCTTTAACTGCTGGAATTTTCTCAGCAATTTCAGAGTTTTGGACATCATGTTTCAAAAGCAGAGTGTAAACAAGATAAATCATGAAACAAAGTTTCTGAAAGTAACAAATTTTATGATTTCATTAGTGTATGATGAACTTACTTGGGTTAAAATTAGATTTTTTGAATACTTGTAAACCTCTGTACAAAAGATTTCTTGTTATTTGAGCATCTTCTGACCTCAGCTACCTCAGAAAACAGAAGTCTGAGTATTAGTACCATCATATTTCATTTATTTCCAGGTCAAAAGGTCAAATTACTTAATTTTCCAAAATAAAAGGCCAGATGTGTAACAAATTTCAGAGAAAGATTCTGGTGGATTAATCAGTGACAACAAGCTTCGGTTTCTTTATTGATGCAGCACAATCAGACGTCTGCACAGCTGAAATCGAGTTCAGGTGCATGAGTATTTTTTTCCTTTTGTCTCTCAGCAGGTCGCTGACAACCAGATCGAGTCTGGAGACCTGATGGAGTGTTTGATTCAGAACAAACACCAGAAGGAGATGAATGAGAAGTGTGCAGTGGGAGTCACACACTTCCAGCTGGTGAGGCGATTCATTAAATATCTCGGCAACGCAAACACAAGAAGGAGCTTGTCACATCAACAGGAAACAGTCTGATTGGCTCTACGTCCTTCATGTGCAATAAAAGAGGATGAAAGAGTTGTTAGAATAAATTAATAGAAACTAAAGTAGATGATTAATACAGTATTAGAGCAGTTTTATATGCAGATGAAGGTAGTAGTGAAATATAAACAATCAAACCAAAAGTACAGCATGAACACTGGGTAGAATTAAATACAAGGTTGTTGTCAGATCATGAATGAATCAGGTCTGTGAACACAACGCTCTGGACAGATAAACTCTGTATTGTGTAGAAACTGCTCTGAAATCTGTGGATAAATATTTTTCTCCCATTATACAGAAATATCACAGAAGACTGTTTATCTGCTGAGTCTATTAGTGGTCATTGTTTTTCTGCTTGTCCACAGATTCAGATCAAAGATTTCCGCTTCTCCTACAAGTTCAAGACGGCCTGCAAGGAGGACGTCCTCAAACTGTGTCCCAACATCAAGAAGAAGTAAGACACAATGATGTTTTTGAGACAATGTACTACTTTGTTCTGACTTGGCAGCAATGGTGCCAGTGTTAATTGTGTTGACTAAAATATTTCGTCATAATTTTAGTCACGAATATATTTTTGCGGACGAAAACGAAACGAAAATAGACAGCGACAAAATCCAATCAGAGGAACAGAAAGATGCAGAGAGGAATCAGTCAAAAAGCTAACAGCTGGAGCTACTGTGAAAAGAACCAATCAGAGCGCGGCTTATTGAGTGGTGAGCAGAGGCTTCCGTAGTTGTTTGAGATGCTCCCAGGAAGACGCCAGATGAAGTGTGGAATGGTAAGAAAATGTCCAGACTATACTGCAGTTGATAAATTAATACTTCAGAAAATATACTTATTTTAGTCGACTAAAATTAGACTACAATTAAAACTAGTTTAGTGACTAAAATTGAAAAGAATTTTAGTCAAAAGACTATAATTAAAACTAAATAAAAATTTCTTGCCAAAATTAACTCTGGATGGTGCTTCCATCTACAGATTCAGGAAGCTACAGTAGAGTCACTTCTCTCAAAGATCAGACTTGATGGTTGGACTGTTTAGTTTGAGTCTTTGGGAAATGACTGAGACATATACAGTGGGGCAAAGAAGTATTTAGTCAGCCACCAATTGTGTAAGTTCTCCCACTTAAAAAGATCAGAGAGGCCTGTAATTTTCATCATAGGTATACCTCAACTATGAGAGACAAAATGAGGAAAAAAAATCCAGAAAATCACATTGTCTGATTTTTAAAGAATTTATTTGCAAATTATGGTGGAAAATAAGTATTTGGTCAATAACAAAAGTTAATCTCAATACTTTGTTATATAGCCTTTGTTGGCAATGACAGAGGTCAAACGTTTTCTGTAAGTCTTCACAAGGTTTTCACACACTGTTGCTGGTATTTTGGCCCATTCCTCCATGCAGATCTCCTCTAGAGCAGTGATGTTTTGGGGCTGACGCTGGGCAACACGGACTTTCAACTCCCTCCAGAGATTTTCTATGGGGTTGAGATCTGGAGACTGGCTAGGCCACTCCAGGACCTTGAAATGCTTCTTACGAAGCCACTCCTTCGTTGCCCGGGCGGTGTGTTTGGGATCATTGTCATGCTGAAAGACCCAGCCACGTCTCATTTTCAATGCCCTTGCTGATGGAAGGAGGTTTTCACTCAAAATCTTACGATACATGGCCCCATTCATTCTTTCCTTTACACGGATCAGTCGTCCTGGTCCCCTTGCAGAAAAACAGCCCCAAAGCATGATGTTTCCACCCCCATGCTTTACAGTAGGTATGGTGTTCTTTGGATCCAACTCAGCATTCTTTCCCCTCCAAACACGACAAGTTGAGTTTCTACCAAAAAGTTCTATTTTGGTTTCATCTGACCATATGATGTTCTCCCAATCCTCTTCTGGATCATCCAAATGCTCTCTAGCAAACCGCAGACGGGCCTGGACGTGTCCTGGCTTCAGCAGGGGGACACGTCTGGCACTGCAGGATTTGAGTCCCTGGCGGCGTAGTGTGTTACTGATGGTAGCCTTTGTTACTTTGGTCCCAGCTCTCTGCAGGTCATTCACTAGGTCCCTCCGTGTGGTTCTGGGATTTTTGCTCACCGTTCTTGTGATCATTTTGACCCCACGGGGTGAGATCTTGCGTGGAGCCCCAGATCGAGGGAGATTATCAGTGGTCTTGTATGTCTTCCATTTTCTAATAATTGCTCCCACAGTTGATTTCTTCACACCAAGCTGCTTACCTATTGCAGATTCAGTCTTCCCAGCCTGGTGAAGGTCTACAATTTTGTTTCTGGTGTCCTTTGACAGCTCTTTGGTCTTGGCCATTGTGGAGTTTGGAGCGTGACTGTTTGAGGTTGTGGACAGGTGTCTTTTATACTGATAACGAGTTCACACAGGTGCCATTAATACAGGTAACGAGTGGAGGACCGAGGAGCCTCTTAAAGAAGTTACAGGTCTGTGAAAGCCAGAAATCTTACTTGTTTGTAGGTGACCAAATACTTATTTTCCACCATAATTTGCAAATAAATTCTTTAAAAATCAGACAATGTGATTTTCTGGATTTTTTTTCCTCATTTTGTCTCTCATAGTTGAGGTATACCTATGATGAAAATTACAGGCCTCTCTGATCTTTTTAAGTGGGAGAACTTACACAATTGGTGGCTGACTAAATACTTTTTTGCCCCACTGTATGTCCTTCATGCAGTATATTTAGGCTGCTGGACGGAAGGTTCTGTATAAACCTGGAGGTAACGTGATGTTACCGGATTTAATCTGTTCATTTTAAACAGTCGGAGCTGAAATCATGTTCTCTGTCACTTTTCTTTGACTTATTAACAGATTCGGTTTCTTTCCTGCATTATAAGACTGAAGTCCGTCGGTTGCCGTTAAAATAAATGCTTCCATCCACACAAGTTGCTGCTGTGGTGGTTTTGTGAAGGTGTTATTCAGAAGAATGTGGCAGGAAGTCTTCACTCTGTTCTGCAGCTGCAGCTGAAGAAATCCAGACTGTCGCCTCCTGAACTTGTTTTCCTGTGATTCAGGGTGGACGTTGTAATCTGCCTCAGCACCACCGTGAGAAACGACACCCTGCAAGAGGCCAAGGAGCAGCGAGTGTCTGTCAAATGTCGTAAACAGCTGAGAGTGGAGGAGGTGGAGATGGTACGTTCATGAACACTTTGTTAGCTCAGAACATCGTTGAAATGCTGCCTGAGGTGGGCGCGTTGTTCTCATTGATCCGGATCACCTGCTGCTTAGTTGTTCCAGAAGTCTGTAGGGTTCTAAAGGTTAACTATCCAAATCTATTAATTAATATACTGGTGGATAAAACTCTGTCTTCTGAAACGGACCAGAACAAAGTTCCTAAAGAGTAAAAAAGACCTTCAACAACAACAACAAACTTTATTTATAAAGCGCTTTTCAAACACAGTTTATCAAAGTGCTTTACAGATTTAAAATGACCCCACAACCCCCCCTTTAAAAACCCCCGTCCCAACCCAACCCATCGACCACACACACGCACACACACACACACACACACACCCACAAGTGTGTTTTGTTATCCTTATGGGGACCGTCCATTGACTTCCATTGATTTTAGTAACTAGATTTATAACTAACCCAAACCCTTTTCCTAACCTTAACCATTACTGATCTATAACTAACCCTAAGACTAACTAAAACTCTATTCACACCATACCTATAAACCTAACCCCTAACCCTAAAAAGGGGAGTCCCCCTCATGGGGACCAGGCTTCGGTCCTCACAAGAACCCTCGGACCCCAGAAAGATAGTAAAAGTCAGGAAACTGGTCCTCAGGAGGTCAGAAATACAAACCCACACACACATACACACACACACACACACACACACACACACACTTAAAAGCTACAAAAACAGCGGGCTGAGCACAGATGAGCCAGGAAATACCATCATGGGAGCCATCTGCATCGGTAGCAGCAGATCAGCAGCAGCAGCCAAGGCACCGACCCCGTGCGCCCAGAGGAGGGAGGGCTGGTACCCCCACCTCCATCCAGGCCTTACCTGGGGAGCACCCAGGCAGCCACAGCCGACCACTGCCCCCGACGCAGAGGGGTCCCGGAGAGGAAACACTGGCAAAAAATAAGTTAAAATGTAAAGTTTGTAAAATATAAAGTATAAAACAATGAGTGTAAAACAATGATAAGATAGAATCAAGATAAAAATGCAAAGCAGATTAATAAATAAACAGTTAAAAGCTAAACTAAAAATTAAATCAGGTAAAATACGCTAATCAGTTAAAACGCGTATTAAAAAATAATAATTAGTTAAAAGCTCGGTTAAAAACGTAGGTCTTGAGCCTGCTCTTAAAAACATGAACGTTCTCTGCGGCCCCGAGGTCCTCCGGCAGCCTGTTCTAGAGGTGAGGGCCACAATAGTGGAAGGACTCCTCACCAAGAAAACAAGTGAAACTGAACTAGATGCTGTTAAAAACTGGATAACCGTTCTCTCGTCCAGAAATAAAAAAAAAAAATTAAATATATTAACATGTACTTCTGATCATCTGTGCCTATGTAAGTTTACTACAAGGTGAAATTCTCTGCTAGAGGCTAAATATTTAGTTACAGTTCTAAGAATATCTCATGTTGATCGCTACACTTTAGTTATGAAACCAGTTTAATTAGTTCAGTAGAACTAACAGGAAGCACTGTTGATGTTTGTGATAGATGATGTGTTGCTGTTCTTCTTCTCTTCTGAACATGCTCCTCTCGTTTGTTTCTGCGTGTTCTGTACGTGTGGTGAACAGTCTGAAGACATCCGTCTGGAACCAGAACTCTACGACTCGTGTAAGACGGACATCAACAAGTTGTGTCAGAACGTGGCCTTCGGTAACGCACAGGTCAGCAGCTCCACACCAACACTCGACTTTATCAGGAGAACGTTCACTTATCAGACTCATTCTTCCATTTAAGAATCCTAGCTTCTGTAACTGGACGCAAAAACAGACAAAGTAAATGTTTTTAACAAGACAAGCACCTCCCCCCTCACCTCAATCCTGCTTACATACGGTCTCTGTTCAGCAGTGAAGGACACTTCCTGGGACAGGAAGCATTTCAACTGAACTGATGTCAGGTCTGATCTTATTCTCTGCCAGCTGTTATCTTCCAACATCAGCTGTTCCAAAAACAAGCAAAAATCCATCCAGCAGCATGAAAGAGTATCAAAAGATTCAGGCAGTGAAAATATGAGCTGATAATTGGTCCCGTAAACGGATCCTTCACACTGACTGTTCCGTTGGAGCTGCTTCATGTGTGTTTGTTCTGTTTGATGTTGCTGTATTTGTTTGATTTACATCCTTTTTATTTCAAATGAACCCTTTCTTTTTTTTTCCTGCAGGTTATCGAGTGTCTGAAGGAGAACAAGCGCCACCTGACCCAGCGCTGCCATCAAAGAATCTTCAAGCTTCAGGAGGTAGAAATGGTTGATCCTGAACTGGATTATCAGCTGATGAAAGTCTGCAAGCACATGATCAAGGTAGATGAATAAAAGCAGCCATGTGTATTATAGGATATATTTTTGTTTTGGTTGGAATTTATTTTCTGGTTGCCTTAGATCAAGATGATCTGATGGTTCTGAATGTAACAGCTGTTTTATGTGTTTAGCGATTCTGTACAGAGTCGGACGCAAAGAACGTTCTTCAGTGTTTGAAACAAAACAAGAACAGTGAGTTGATGGATCCGAAGTGCAAACAGATGATCACCAAAAGACAGATCACTCAGAACACAGGTACACCCATGAAGTCATGTGTTGGTTCTGCTATTGTTGGTTCTTTACTCGATGAAATGTGAAACCTCTAAAATGTGTGTGTGTCCAGACTACAGGCTGAACCCAGTTCTGAGGAAGGCCTGTAAAGCTGACATCCCAAAGTTCTGTCAGTCCATCCTGAACAAGGCGACAGCTGACACCGAGCTGGAGGGTCAAGTCATCTCCTGCCTCAAACTCAAATACGCAGACCAGGTCAGATGTTTGACATATTTTTACTTCTACAATCTCCAGTTTCCAGGGTTGGAGTCAACACGGTCGACATGGAAACCAGTTTACGGTCTGGCTGCCTGATCCTTGACTAGAGCCAGTAAAGTGTTACAGAAGGATCTCCTGTAGAGGGTTCGAGCTGTGACCAGGAAGGATCTCCTGTAGAGGGTTCTAGCTGTAGATAGGAAGGATCTCCTGTAGAGGGTTCTAGCTGTGAACAGGAACGATCTCCAGTAGAGGGTTCTCGCTGTGACCAGGAAGGATCTCCTGTAGAGGGTTCTAGCTGTGGACAGCAAGGATCTCCTGTAGAGGGTTCTAGCTGTGGACGGGAAGGATCTCCTGTAGAGGGTTCTAGCTGTGACCAGGAAGGATCTCCTGTAGAGGGTTCTAGCTGTAGATAGGAAGGATCTCCTGTAGAGGGTTCTAGCTGTGAACAGGAACGATCTCCAGTAGAGGGTTCTCGCTGTGACCAGGAAGGATCTCCTGTAGAGGGTTCTAGCTGTGGCCTGGAAGGATCTCCTGTAGAGGGATCTAGCTGTGGACGGGAGGGGTCTGCTGTAGAGGGTTCTAGCTGTAGATGGGAAGGATCTCCTGTAGAGGGTTCTAGCTGTGGACAGCAAGGATCTCCTGTAGAGGGTTCTAGCTGTGGACGGGAAGGATCTCCTGTAGAGGGTTCTAGCTGTGACCAGGAAGGATCTCCTGTAGAGGGTTCTAGCTGTAGATAGGAAGGATCTCCTGTAGAGGGTTCTAGCTGTGAACAGGAACGATCTCCAGTAGAGGGTTCTCGCTGTGACCAGGAAGGATCTCCTGTAGAGGGTTCTAGTTGTGGACAGACAGGAAGGATCTCCTGTAGAGGGTTCTAGCTGTGGACAGGAAGGATCTCCTGTAGAGGGTTCTAGCTGTGGACAGGAAGGATCTCCTGTAGAGGGTTCTAGCTGTGGACGGAAAGGATCTCCTGTAGAGGGTTCTAGCTGTAGATGGGAAGGATCTCCTGTAGAGGGTTCTAGCGGTGGACAGGAAGGATCTCCTGTAGAGGGTTCTAGTTGTGGACGGGAAGGATCTCCTGTAGAGGGTTCTAGCTGTGGACAGCCAGGAAGGATCTCCTGTAGAGGGTTCTAGCTGTGGACAGGAAGGATCTCCTGTAGAGGGTTCTAGCTGTGGACGGGAAGGATCTCCTGTAGAGGGTTCTAGTTGTGGACAGACAGGAAGGATCTCCTGTAGAGTGTTCTAGTTGTGGACAGACAGGAAGGATCTCCTGTAGAGGGTTCTAGCTCTAGATGGGAAGGATCTCCTGTAGAGGGTTCTAGCTGTGGACGGAAAGGATCTCCTGTAGAGGGTTCTAGCTGTGGACGGGAAGGATCTCCTGTAGAGGGTTCTAGTTGTGGACGGGAAGGATCTCCTGTAGAGGGTTCTAGTTGTGGACAGACAGGAAGGATCTCCTGTAGAGGGTTCTAGTTGTGGACAGACAGGAAGGATCTCCTGTAGAGGGTTCTAGCTGTAGACGGGAAGGATCTCCTGTAGAGGGTTCTAGCTGTGGACGGGAAGGATCTCCTGTAGAGGGTTCTAGTTGTGGACGGGAAGGATCTCCTGTAGAGGGTTCTAGTTGTGGACGGGAAGGATCTCCTGTAGAGGGTTCTAGCTGTGGACAGACAGGAAGGATCTCCTGTAGAGGGTTCTAGCTGTGGACAGGAAGGATCTCCTGTAGAGGGTTCTAGTTGTGGACAGGAAGGATCTCCTGTAAAGGGTTCTAGCTGTGGACAGACAGGAAGGATCTCCTGTAGAGGGTTCTAGTTGTGGACGGGAAGGATCTCCTGTAGAGGGTTCTAGCTGTGGACGGGAAGGATCTCCTGTAGAGGGTTCTAGTTGTGGACAGGAAGGATCTCCTGTAGAGGGTTCTAGTTGTGGACAGACAGGAAGGATCTCCTGTAGAGGGTTCTAGTTGTGGACAGACGGGAAGGATCTCCTGTAGAGGGTTCTAGCTGTGGACAGGAAGGATCTCCTGTAGAGGGTTCTAGCTGTGACAGGAAGGATCTCCTGTAGAGGGTTCTAGCTGTCGATAGGAAGGATCTCCTGTAGAGGGTTCTCGCTGTGGACAGGAAGGATCTCCTGTAGAGGGTTCTAGCTGTGGACGGGAAGGATCTCCTGTAGAGGGTTCTAGCTGTGGACGGGAAGGATCTCCTGTAGAGGGTTCTAGTTGTGGACAGGAAGGATCTCCTGTAGAGGGTTCTAGCTGTGGACAGACAGGAAGGATCTCCTGTAGAGGGTTCTAGCTGTGGACGGGAAGGATCTCCTGTAGAGGGTTCTAGCTGTGGACGGGAAGGATCTCCTGTAGAGGGTTCTAGCTGTGGACAGGAAGGATCTCCTGTAGAGGGTTCTAGTTGTGGACAGACAGGAAGGATCTCCTGTAGAGGGTTCTAGTTGTGGACGGGCAGGATCTCCTGTAGAGGGTTCTAGTTGTGGACGGGAAGGATCTCCTGTAGAGGGATCTAGCTGTGGACGGGAAGGATCTCCTGTAGAGGGCTCTAGCTGTGGACGGGAAGGATCTCCTGTAGAGGGTTCTAGTTGTGGACTTGAAGGATCTCCTGTAGAGGGTTCTAGTTGTGGACAGACAGGAAGGATCTCCTGTAGAGGGTTCTAGCTGTGGACGGGAAGGATCTCCTGTAGAGGGTTCTAGCTGTGGACGGGAAGGATCTCCTGTAGAGGGTTCTAGTTTTGAACGGGAAGGATCTCCTGTAGAGGGTTCTAGTTGTGGACAGACAGGAAGGATCTCCTGTAGAGAGTTCTAGCTGTGGACAGGAAGGATCTCCTGTAGAGGGTTCTAGTTGTGGACAGACAGGAAGGATCTCCTGTAGAGGGTTCTAGCTGTGGACAGGAAGGATCTCCTGTAGAGGGTTCTAGCTGTGGGCGGGCAGGATCTCCTGTAGAGGGTTCTAGTTGTGGACTGGAAGGATCTCTTGTAGAGGGTTCTAGTTGTGGACAGACAGGAAGGATCTCCTGTAGAGGGTTCTAGCTGTGGACAGCAAGGATCTCCTGTAGAGGGTTCTAGCTGTGGACGGGAAGGATCTCCTGTAGAGGGTTCTAGCTGTGGACGGGAAGGATCTCCTGTAGAGGGTTCTAGTTGTGGACTTGAAGGATCTCCTGTAGAGGGTTCTAGCTGTGGCCAGACAGGAAGGATCTCCTGTAGAGGGTTCTAGCTGTAGATGGGAAGGATCTCCTGTAGAGGGTTCTAGCTGTGGACGGGAAGGATCTCCTGTAGAGGGCTCTAGCTGTGGACGGGAAGGATCTCCTGTAGAGGGTTCTAGCTGTGGACAGCAAGGATCTCCTGTAGAGGGTTCTAGTTGTGGACAGGAAGGATCTCCTGTAGAGGGTTCTAGCTGTGGACGGGAAGGATCTCCTGTAGAGGGTTCTAGTTGTGGACTTGAAGGATCTCCTGTAGAGGGTTCTAGCTGTGGACAGACAGGAAGGATCTCCTGTAGAGGGTTCTAGTTGTGGACTGGAAGGATCTCCTGTAGAGGGTTCTAGCTGTGGACGGGAAGGATCTCCTGTAGAGGGTTCTAGTTGTGGACAGACAGGAAGGATCTCCTGTAGAGGGTTCTAGCTGTGGACAGGAAGGATCTCCTGTAGAGGGTTCTAGCTGTGGACGGGAAGGATCTCCTGTAGAGGGTTCTAGTTGTGGACTTGAAGGATCTCCTGTAGAGGGTTCTAGCTGTGGACAGACAGGAAGGATCTCCTGTAGAGGGTTCTAGTTGTGGACAGACAGGAAGGATCTCCTGTAGAGGGTTCTAGCTGTGGACAGGAAGGATCTCCTGTAGAGGGTTCTAGTTGTGGACAGACAGGAAGGATCTCCTGTAGAGGGTTCTAGCTGTGGACGGGAAGGATCTCCTGTAGAGGGTTCTAGTTGTGGACAGACAGGAAGGATCTCCTGTAGAGGGTTCTAGCTGTAGATGGGAAGGATCTCCTGTAGAGGGTTCTAGCTGTGGACGGGAAGGATCTCCTGTAGAGGGTTCTAGTTGTGGACGGGAAGGATCTCCTGTAGAGGGTTCTAGTTGTGGACAGACAGGAAGGATCTCCTGTAGAGGGTTCTAGTTGTGGACAGACAGGAAGGATCTCCTGTAGAGGGTTCTAGCTGTGGACGGGAAGGATCTCCTGTAGAGGGTTCTAGCTGTGGACGGGAAGGATCTCCTGTAGAGGGTTCTAGTTGTGGACTTGAAGGATCTCCTGTAGAGGGTTCTAGCTGTGGACAGACAGGAAGGATCTCCTGTAGAGGGTTCTAGTTGTGGACAGACAGGAAGGATCTCCTGTAGAGGGTTCTAGCTGTGGACGGGAAGGATCTCCTGTAGAGGGTTCTAGTTGTGGACAGGAAGGATCTCCTGTAGAGGGTTCTAGTTGTGGACAGACAGGAAGTATCTCCTGTAGAGGGTTCTAGTTGTGGACAGACAGGAAGGATCTCCTGTAGAGGGTTCTAGTTGTGGACAGGAAGGATCTCCTGTAGAGGGTTCTAGCTGTGGACGGGAAGGATCTCCTGTAGAGGGGTCTAGTTGTGGACAGGAAGGATCTCCTGTAGAGGGTTCTGTCTGTGGACGGGAAGGATCTCCTGTAGAGGGTTCTAGTTGTGGACTTGAAGGATCTCCTGTAGAGGGTTCTAGCTGTGGACGGGAAGGATCTCCTGTAGAGGGGTCTAGTTGTGGACTGGAAGGATCTCCTGTAGAGGGTTCTAGCTGTGGACAGGAAGGATCTCCTGTAGAGGGTTCTAGCTGTGGACAGGAAGGATCTCCTGTAGAGGGTTCTAGCTGTGGACGGGAAGGATCTCCTGTAGAGGGTTCTAGTTGTGGACTTGAAGGATCTCCTGTAGAGGGTTCTATTGTGGACAGACAGGAAGGATCTCCTGTAGAGGGTTCTAGTTGTGGACAGGCAGGAAGGATCTCCTGTAGAGGGTTCTAGTTGTGGACAGACAGGAAGGATCTCCTGTAGAGGGTTCTAGTTGTGGACGGGAAGGATCTCCTGTAGAGGGTTCTAGCTGTGGACGGGAAGGATGTCTTGTAGAGGGTTCTAGTTGTGGACTTGAAGGATCTCCTGTAGAGGGTTCTAGCTGTGGACAGACAGGAAGGATCTCCTGTAGAGGGTTCTAGCTGTGGACAGGAAGGATCTCCTGTAGAGGGTTCTAGTTGTGGACTTGAAGGATCTCCTGTAGAGGGTTCTAGCTGTGGACAGACAGGAAGGATCTCCTGTAGAGGGTTCTAGTTGTGGCCCGACAGGAAGGATCTCCTGTAGAGGGTTCTAGTTGTGGACAGACAGGAAGGATCTCATGTAGAGGGTTCTAGCTGTGGACAGGAAGGATCTCCTGTAGAGGGTTCTAGCTGTGGACAGGAAGGATCTCCTGTAGAGGGTTCTAGCTGTGGACAGGAAGGATCTCCTGTAGAGGGTTCTAGCTGTGGACGGGAAGGATCTCCTGTAGAGGGTTCTAGTTGTGGACGGGAAGGATCTCCTGTAGAGGGTTCTAGTTGTGGACGGGAAGAATCTCCTGTAGAGGGTTCTAGTTGTGGACGGGAAGGATCTCCTGTAGAGGGTTCTAGCTGTGGACGGGAAGGATCTCCTGTAGAGGGTTCTAGTTGTGGACAGACAGGAAGGATCTCCTGTAGAGGGTTCTAGTTGTGGACTTGAAGGATCTCCTGTAGAGGGTTCTAGCTGTGGACAGACAGGAAGGATCTCCTGTAGAGGGTTCTAGCTGTGGACGGGAAGGATCTCCTGTAGAGGGTTCTAGCTGTGGACAGGACGGATCTCCTGTAGAGGGCTCTAGCTGTGGACGGGAAGGATCTCCTGTAGAGGGTTCTAGTTGTGGACAGACAGGAAGGATCTCCTGTAGAGGGTTCTAGTTGTGGACGGGAAGGATCTCCTGTAGAGGGTTCTAGTTGTGGACGGGAAGGATCTCCTGTAGAGGGTTCTAGCTGTGGACAGCAAGGATCTCCTGTAGAGGGTTCTAGCTGTGGACGGGAAGGATCTCCTGTAGAGGGTTCTAGTTGTGAACGGGAAGGATCTCCTGTAGAGGGTTCTAGTTGTGGACGGGAAGGATCTCCTGTAGAGGGTTCTAGCTGTGGACAGACAGGAAGGATCTCCTGTAGAGGGTTCTAGTTGTGGACAGACAGGAAGGATCTCCTGTAGAGGGTTCTAGCTGCGGACAGGAAGGATCTCCTGTAGAGGGTTCTAGCTGTGGACAGGAAGGATCTCCTGTAGAGGGTTCTAGTTGTGGACAGACAGGAAGGATCTCCTGTAGAGGGTTCTAGTTGTGGACTTGAAGGATCTCCTGTAGAGGGTTCTAGCTGTGGACAGGAAGGATCTCCTGTAGAGGGTTCTAGCTGTGGACAGGAAGGATCTCCTGTAGAGGGTTCTAGCTGTGGACAGACAGGAAGGATCTCCTGTAGAGGGTTCTAGTTGTGGACAGACAGGAAGGATCTCCTGTAGAGGGTTCTAGTTGTGGACTTGAAGGATCTCCTGTAGAGGGTTCTAGCTGTGGAGGGGAAGGATCTCCTGTAGAGGGTTTTAGCTGCGGACAGGAAGGATCTCCTGTAGAGGGTTCTAGCCGTGGACGGGAAGGATCTCCTGTAGAGGGTTCTAGCTGTGGACAGGAAGGATCTCCTGTAGAGGGTTCTAGCTGTGGACAGGAAGGATCTCCTGTAGAGGGTTCTAGTTGTGGACAGGAAGGATCTCATGTAGAGGGTTCTAGCTGTGGACAGGAAGGATCTCCTGTAGAGGGTTCTAGTTGTGTACAGGAAGGATCTCCTGTAGAGGGTTCTAGCTGTGGACAGGAAGGATCTCCTGTAGAGGGTTCTAGCTGTGGACAGGAAGGATCTCCTGTAGAGGGTTCTAGCTGTGGACGGGAAGGCTCTCCTGTAGAGGGTTCTAGCTGTGGACAGGAAGGATCTCCTGTAGAGGGTTCTAGCTGTGGACAGGAAGGATCTCCTGTAGAGGGTTCTAGTTGTGGACTTGAAGGATCTCCTGTAGAGGGTTCTAGCTGTGGACAGACAGGAAGGATCTCCTGTAGAGGGTTCTAGTTGTGGACGGGAAGGATCTCCTGGAGAGGGTTCTAGCTGCGGACAGGAAGGATCTCCTGTAGAGGGTTCTAGCCGTGGAGGGGAAGGATCTCCTGTAGAGGGTTTTAGCTGCGGACAGGAAGGATCTCCTGTAGAGGGTTCTAGCTGTGGACAGGAAGGATCTCCTGTAGAGGGCTCTAGCTGTGGACGGGAAGGATCTCCTGTAGAGGGTTCTAGCTGTGGACGGGAAGGATCTCCTGTAGAGGGTTCTAGCTGTGGACTTGAAGGAGCTCCTGTAGAGGGTTCTAGTTGTGGACAGACAGGAAGGATCTCCTGTAGAGGGTTCTAGTTGTGGACTTGAAGGATCTCCTGTAGAGGGTTCTAGCTGTGGACAGGAAGGATCTCCTGTAGAGGGTTCTAGCTGTGGACAGGAAGGATCTCCTGTAGAGGGTTCTAGCTGTGGACGGGAAGGATCTCCTGTAGAGGGTTCTAGCTGTGGACGGGAAGGATCTCCTGTAGAGGGTTCTAGTTGTGGACTTGAAGGATCTCCTGTAGAGGGTTCTAGCTGTGGACAGACAGGAAGGATCTCCTGTAGAGGGTTCTAGTTGTGGACAGACAGGAAGGATCTCCTGTAGAGGGTTCTAGTTGTGGACAGACAGGAAGGATCTCCTGTAGAGGGTTCTAGCTGTGGACAGGAAGGATCTCCTGTAGAGGGTTCTAGCTGTGGACAGGAAGGATCTCCTGTAGAGGGTTCTAGCTGTGGACAGACAGGAAGGATCTCCTGTAGAGGGTTCTAGCTGTGGACAGACAGGAAGGATCTCCTGTAGAGGGTTCTAGCTGTGGACAGGAAGGATCTCCTGTAGAGGGTTCTAGCTGTGGACAGGAAGGATCTCCTGTAGAGGGTTCTAGCTGTGGACGGGAAGGATCTCCTGTAGAGGGTTCTAGTTGTGGACTTGAAGGATCTCCTGTAGAGGGTTCTAGCTGTGGACAGACAGGAAGGATCTCCTGTAGAGGGTTCTAGTTGTGGACTTGAAGGATCTCCTGTAGAGGGTTCTAGCTGTGGACAGACAGGAAGGATCTCCTGTAGAGGGTTCTAGTTGTGGACAGACAGGAAGGATCTACTGTAGAGGGTTCTAGCTGTGGACGGGAAGGATCTCCTGTAGAGGGTTCTAGCTGTGGACGGGAAGGATCTCCTGTAGAGGGTTCTAGCTGTGGACAGACAGGAAGGATCTCCTGTAGAGGGTTCTAGTTGTGGACAGACAGGAAGGATAGCCTGTAGAGGGTTCTAGTTGTGGACGGGAAGGATCTCCTGTAGAGGGTTCTAGTTGTGGACGGGAAGGATCTCCTGTAGAGGGTTCTAGTTGTGGACGGGAAGGATCTCCTGTAGAGGGTTCTAGTTGTGGACAGACAGGAAGGATCTCCTGTAGAGGGTTCTAGTTGTGGACAGACAGGAAGGATCTCCTGTAGAGGGTTCTAGCTGTGGACGGGAAGGATCTCCTGTAGAGAGTTCTAGATGTGGACAGGAAGGATCTCCTGTAGAGGGTTCTAGTTGTGGACGGGAAGAATCTCCTGTAGAGGGTTCTAGTTGTGGACGGGAAGGATCTCCTGTAGAGGGTTCTAGTTGTGGACGGGAAGGATCTCCTGTAGAGGGTTCTAGTTGTGGACAGACAGGAAGGATCTCCTGTAGAGGGTTCTAGCTGTGGACAGGAAGGATCTCCTGTAAAGGGTTCTAGCTGTGGACGGGAAGGATCTCCTGTAGAGGGTTCTAGCTGTGGACAGACAGGAAGGATCTCCTGTAGAGGGTTCTAGCTGTGGACAGGAAGGATCTCCTGTAAAGGGTTCTAGCTGTGGACGGGAAGGATCTCCTGTAGAGGGTTCTAGCTGTGGACAGACAGGAAGGATCTCCTGTAGAGGGTTCTAGTTGTGGACAGACAGGAAGGATCTCCTGTAGAGGGTTCTAGTTGTGGACTTGAAGGATCTCCTGTAGAGGGTTCTAGCTGTGGACAGACAGGAAGGATCTCCTGTAGAGGGTTCTAGTTGTGGACGGGAAGGATCTCCTGTAGAGGGTTCTAGCTGTGGACAGGAAGGATCTCCTGTAGAGGGTTCTAGCTGTGGACGGGAAGGATCTCCTGTAGAGGGTTCTAGCTGTGGACGGGAAGGATCTCCTGTAGAGGGTTCTAGTTGTGGACTTGAAGGATCTCCTGTAGAGGGTTCTAGCTGTGGGCAGACAGGAAGGATCTCCTGTAGAGGGTTCTAGTTGTGGACAGACAGGAAGGATCTCCTGTAGAGGGTTCTAGTTGTGGACAGGAAGGATCGCCTGTAGAGGGTTCTAGCTGTGGACAGGAAGGATCTCCTGTAGAGGGTTCTAGCTGCGGACAGGAAGGATCTCCTGTAGAGGGTTCTAGCCGTGGAGGGGAAGGATCTCCTGTAGAGGGTTCTAGCTGTGGAGGGGAAGGATCTCCTGTAGAGGGTTCTAGCTGTGGAGGGGAAGGATCTCCTGTAGAGGGTTTTAGCTGCGGACAGGAAGGATCTCCTGTAGAGGGTTCTAGCCGTGGAGGGGAAGGATCTCCTGTAGAGGGTTTTAGCTGCGGACAGGAAGGATCTCCTGTAGAGGGTTCTAGCTGTGGAGGGGAAGGATCTCCTGTAGAGGGTTCTAGCTGTGAACAGGATGTTGGGGGAAATTCTTAAACTTTGTTTATAGTGATGTAACATGATTCCAGCTTCATGTTATCCATCACTTCCCTGTTCCTCTTCTGGACCACAGGCGGCTTGGTGCCAATCTCCCAGCAGTCATTGGGTGAGGGGCGGGATCACACCTGGACAGGTGTCTGGTCTATGATGACCTCATAGAGAGTGCATCTGTGGTAGGAAGCCCGTTCATGCACAGGGAAAACTTGCAGACAGATTCTGGCCTGGTTTTGAACCCAAGACCACTTTGCTCTAAAGCCACGGTCCTACTAACAGCCACCGTCCATCCTTTTAGTTGGTGTGGGATGAGAAGGTGTCCTCATTAGCAGCAGGTCCAGAATGAAAAGCTTGTGGGTTTGTCACCATTTTGTCTCCATCTTCCTGTCAGGTGTCATGATTACCTGCCCAGAACGCGTCAGGTGTTTCTTTTATACATTATATATGTTGTAATTAATGTGTTGGATTAAATCTGCCTCTTAATATAGAAAGAGTTGATGAGAAACCTTCATATATTTGGCTTGTGTGTGTGTTGTTGCAGCGTCTGTCTGCTGACTGTGAGGATCAGATCCGGGTCATCCTGCAGGAGTCGGCGCTGGACTACAGACTGGACCCTCAGCTGCAGATGCACTGCACACAGGAGGTTAAAACTCTCTTCTTTCACACTCTGATACTGTCACGCGGTAGAACCCATCAGTTCAGTTTTTCTTTTAACGTCTGTTTGAAATTAAACTTGTATTTTTATCGCTGCCTTCCGTGGCGTCCGAGCTGTAAGATTGATGGTAGGATGGCGCGTGACAGCAGACAGCTGGAGACACAGTTAGCAGGCTGTAATGTGTCTATCTGGTCAGCAGGGGGCGACAACAGCTTGTAACTAGTCAGCTGTCTGGAACAAAGTGATGAAAATCAGAAAAGTAGCTCAGAGTCTGAAAATATTTCAAAATAAAACCATACTAAAACATGTAACAATATAAATATATTGTCTAAAGTTCTGTGTGCAGACCTCATCCTCAACTTGACTGTTAGTATTTCTTACAGCTGATGCTCCTCAGATGAACATGCTAACAGAGTCATTTGGCTCACAGAAGAACTTTTTAGGCCTTTTCATACCTGAGCTGGTGTTCTGAAATGTTCTGGAGATGTTCTAGAGGAGTAGAACATGAGAACACTTTCCCTCTGGACTGCTGAGATTTGAGGTTTTCAGAGGTTTCGCTGACGTGGATGCTGCTTTCTTCTCACTGCTGTAGATGAGTTCAGCTTCATGTGATGATGCTGTTGATCCTCATAAATGGACCTGTGATGATTTGCTGAGGTTTTATTTGGAATCACATCTGTAAATGATGTTGTGTGTTTAGATCTCTACTCTTTGTGCGGAGGAGGCAGCAGCTCAGGAGCAGACGGGACAGGTGGAGGAGTGTCTGAAGATCAACCTGCTGAAGATCAAACAAGAAACCTGCAGGAAGGTAAATGTTTTTTCAAAATAATGTTTTAAATTAAACTTCAAATAGAAACAGGAGCAAAAATGTTGTACAATGTGAAAGTTTTCTGACAAAACGATTTTCTCTACATGTTGTTTCTTTTATTCCCTCTGATGACGTCACTGCTCCGTGTCTCCCCCCCCCCCCCCCCCCCCCCCCCCCCCCCCCCCCCCCCCCCCCGCCTCCTGCTGCTTCTCCTCCCTGCAGGAGGTGTTGAACATGCTGAAGGAGAGTAAGGCTGATATCTTTGTTGATCCGGTTCTTCACACAGCTTGTGCTCTGGATATCAAACACCATTGTGCTGCCATTCCACCTGGTAGAGGGCGCCGTGAGTACACACACGCACGCACGGACACACACACACACACACACATATGCACTGACAGGCACGCACAACCCTCAGGTAGCTGCAGCTGGTAGTCATCAACCTGAATTCTCAATGTTTGAAACATGTTTCTTTGGAAATGATCAAACTGTGTATCTCTGTGTGTGTGTGTGTGTGTGTGTGTGTGTGTATCTGGGTGTGTTTGTGTGTGTGCGTGCGCACGTTGCTATACTTCAGAGATGTCCTGCCTGATGGAGGCGCTGCAGGACAAACGTGTTCGTCTGCAACCAGAGTGCAAGAAGAGACTCCAGGATCGTATTGACATGTGGAGCTACGCTGCCAAGGTACATGACCCTCAGCGTCATCACTATGGAAACCCAGCTGTGATCATGTGACAGCAAGCGGTGAACGTTTCACACCAGAGTGAACACAGATGTGCAGTGTTCTGTTAGCTCAGGCTTCCTGGTGTTGTGACTTGAGTCGTCCTAAAGGCAGCAGTGTGTCTCATTCTGAGACATTTTGTTCTGGTTCAGCGTTTTGTTGAACCTTGTGATTAAGTCTCTAACTGGTGTTTGCTGTCCGTCTCTCTCCCAGGTGGCTCCAGCTGAGGGCTTCTCAGACCTTGCCATGCAGGTGATGACATCACCATCTAAGAACTACATCTTGACTGTGATTGGTGCAGCTGTGGCCCTGCTCTTCCTGATGGGGATGTTCTGTGGGAGGTTCACCAAACGAGTCACTCAGGAACTGAAGGACAGGTAGGCTCCACCCACTGCAGGGTCAGGACATGCCCACAGGAGAAACGACCTTTTGACCTTTAGCCTTTGATTCTCCTTAATGACCCACTCCTCATCCTGGAGAAGCCAAGCTGCTCCCCCACCCAATACCACCCTCCCCCCTTTTGTCCTCCTTCATGGCTGCTGAGGGCTTTTACAAGGGGAAGACATTACACACACACTCCAGGAGGACATGTCCCCCCCCTTCCTAATCTTCTTCCTCAGTCCCCCTTTCAAGTTCAGAGTGAAGACATGGAGTGGACGGATAGATGAGGGGGGGCAGGTGTTAAAGGACGGCTCGTAAACGGTTTCATGACTCCAGTATTTTATTGACCAGACTTGCAGCGTGTGTGCGCTTGTGTGTGTGCGCGCGCACCGGTGGATTCTTTCCAGAGCATTACGTGAGGATTTTTTTCTTTTTTTTTTTACTGGATGATTTTGTTTTTGCCTTGGGACTGCGTTGGGTGCCCCCCCCCCCCGACACATGACTCCAAGAAGGGACACACCCACTTTACACACACGTCCTCATTGATCCAGAGACTTCAGTCTTTCTTACATATGTCGGCCGCTCAACACACACACACACACACACACACACACCACCGATGCCACCCGCTGTTATCAACTTATCCTCACAGAACATCTTCCTGGTGGTGGGGGGGCAGGACTGGGATAGAACCCGATCACATGGTGGCAGAGACGTTTGGAGAAAAGTTACTGGAATCATTGCACATTTCATCTTTTCATATATATATATATGTGTGTGTGTGTATATATATATATATATATACACACACACGTTAGAATATGTTGTTTGTCAAAGCCTTATTTATTTGTTTACTTATGAAGATTTTTGTTTTTGCTTTGAATGTTGTTTCTGGTTGCCTTTTCTCCAGAGAGCGTCCGTCTCTGCAGGGTGGCTGTTTTCTCTGTGTGGCAGTAAACGCCTCTCTAACAGTGTTGCAGCTGAACGTGTGTTATAGCTGAACTCGGTACGGTAGTTCAGTGTGCGGCGAAGCGGTCCGAGAGCAGAACTGATCGCTGAAACGAACGTGGCTGATGTTCTGGCTTTACACACCCAGCTTTAACTCGTCCATCACAACATGACTGAAGATGGTTCAGTGGAAACTGTTTCATCTTTAGATGTTGGATTGTAAATAAAAACCATTTTGGGTCAAATATTAAGTCCTTTTTCAGTATTTATTGATATATTTTAATAACAAAAGATTTCCAGATAAAGACTGTTTTTGTGCTCCGAGTCATCCTGTCAGAGTCGAACCTCCGGCTCGACCTGCACCTCCAGGCCTGAGAAAACCTCGGGCCCCTGCCCACCTGGTGTAATTCAGCTGTAACTCCATGTGGTTCAGCGTGCTGAGCTGAGTGATATCCTCCCCGCTCCTAACTTTCATTTAACTGCCTTTTTCCATCGGAAATCAGCGTGTGCCTCATCGCTGTCCCGCTAAGGGGTCCTTCTGTTTGCAACTCCCAGAAGCCCCTGCAGCACCCAGCAGAGGAGTGTGTGGCTTGTGAGTGTGTTTTGGACAACGTGTGCAGGTGTGCTGTTACACACTGGGCTGGAAGCTGCAGCTGCTTCCTCACCATCCTCGTGGTCTGAAGTGACAACTGGAATGTTTTTTTTTTTTATTATTACTTTGTTTTTAGGCTTGTGATGAGGTCTTTAAGGTTCTTCTGTCCTCAGAGCTTCTGATTGACAGACTTGTTGTTTTTTGGGGAGTTTTTGTTGCTCTGTACAGATAAAAGTTGGACAGTCTGTTAATAATAAAGATAAAGTGTGCAAGGTTTCTATTTCGCTGTCAACTTTATTTCATTTATCTTGTTTTTATCCCACTTAAAGACCCAAACTTTCATTAAGCTGATGGAGTTATTTATGAACATTATCATGAACTGAAACCCAGTTGGACCCAAGTCGTAATGTCACTTTTAAAAATGCCATCATACACCAACCTGCAGTCACGACGACTCTAAGCTCCCTCTGCAGGGCCTTCAGCTGCTCAGATCAAATACTGTTGAAATCAAAGTTTTAAATGAAAAAGGAATCAAACTGTAATTGAGTATTTATAGTTCCTAGTTTTGGGGTTTTATTTGTGTTTAATAGAGCAGTAGAATCCTTGTGCTTTAGATTTCTAATGTTTTCCTTTAACTGCTTTAATTGCAGAGTCTCCTCTTACGATTGCCAGATCCCAAATCAGCTGAAAGTGATGTTAAGCAGCGAGGGAAGTCTTCATCCCTTCAGTGGAGAGAAAATGTCTCAGTCTAAACAAGGTCAGCGTGGTCTGACGCTGGCCTGAGGAAGTACAAGTTTCATTTCAACACCTTATAAACCAGATTATTTACATAATTACAAAAAAATCCTAAATCAGAGGTGAACTTGGTCCAACTTAACATAACTCAAATCAAATAAATCAAAGTTAAATGCACTCAGACTGACCTGTTGTCCCCTTTGACGGAAACAGGGAACAAAATCTCCCACTGGTGGAAACCAATTAACTTAATTACCTCATCCTAAAATATTTCCTTTAGATCCTTCCATTCACAGATAAATCAGGAAATATGTAAAATGACCATCAAAGTTAATTCTTAACTGTTTCAGTTATATTAAATATATTATCCCAGTAACACTTTTTAGAAATGAATACAAATATTATGTCAGTGATTCTTTGAACTGATATTTAGGAACAGTGGGTCTCATAAACACCGAGCCTTATAGAATCAGAATGTGCAAACGAGACAACAATAAACTGCATTTAAAATCTTTCATTTAAAGCAGACTTGGTGTGTTTAACATCACATTATTTACAATGCATTATAATAGAAGCTGGATTTAAAATTGCATCAAGCCAAACCCATCTAATTAGATATTAGCAGATGATAAACATATACAAGGGGACTTTGTTCCTCCTCTTTATTTTGTTTTATTTGTTTTCTGAAAGATGGCCCCCAAAGGTTTGGGTTTTCTTTTCATGATGAAATTATTGTGTTGTTTACACATGTCAACACTATAACCTGGACACCACTGATTCATACCCCTCCATAGAGCCTGCTGCAAGACACATTTAGGGTCAGGTGAATTAAATGGGAAATTACAGGTGTTGCTGTTGTTCTGCATTTTATTATTATTTTATATGCTTTTCTTTTATATATTAATCAGCACAATGAGAGAACATCATGTGGATCAGAAAGCCGATTTATATTATATATATATTTTGATTCTAACACACACATTAACTTTTTCCAGCAAGTAGTGCCTTAAGTCCATCAACTCACCTTTAAGGGCCACTTCTGTCCATTATCCTTTGCTTCAACTATAAACGCGTACAATGGATCCATAGTGAAAATAAATAAGTGATTTCCAACTTATAGTGGTCTTATCTCCTAATATGTTGGTTCTACCAGTGACATCAGAATCACATTGTAAATGCAAATAAATTGACAAATAATTAAAATAACAAAATTACATAAATGTCTAAACAATAAAAAAATTAGGAAAACCTACTAATATTGTCTCTGTGTGTTGATTTAAACCAAGACAACTTTCAGTCGTGGCCCAAAGTTTTAAAGAAGCCCTTCTGTTAAAAACAGTTTCTCTGAGGTTTCTGTTGAATATTTTAGCTCCACAGGTGTTCTTACCTTCATAGTGGGTGAAAACAGGTCAACAACTTCTCTTTCAGTTTTAATCTCTCAAACTACGCAGGTGGTGATAAAACCCGAGTTCTCCCAAGTCTGAACGGCCTGTATCTGTTTCATCACAACTCTTTTGTTCGTTAGTATTCATCAGCTCCTGCAGTTGAAATCACGCCTAGCATGCTGCTGGCTAAAAGCTGTTAGCATAAGATGTAACAAACAGGGAGACACGACGTCTGACGTTGCCATGCACAGCGGGGCAGGAAACAGTATTCTTTGCTCTCATAGGCTAGTTTGTTAGCCAATCAGAGTCCAGCAAATTCGAAAAATGACCCGGAACTACCCGAATTTTAATGCAGACAGATTGAAAGGTCTGTTAATCAGTGTTTCCTGGCGTTTTTTAGATATAAAATGTTTCATATTACTGGTTAAGAAATAACCACAAGTTCTGAAATTTTTATGAAATGGCCTCTTTAATAATAACACAAATGTTGGTTTTCAGTTTGCTGCTTCAGTGTTTTTTGAACTTTGTGTCAGTTGTTTCTGTATTAAGTTTAATTATAATCACTTCATAAGTTTCAAAGGCTTTTATTGACAGTTACATCACATTCATGTAACTATTTGGACCTTGTTTTAAGTCCTCTGCAGTTCGTCCTGCTGTCAGTCGACTTCTGGTCCAAATCCTGACTGATGGAACTCATTCTTTTATAATCGATGCTGGAGTTTATCAGAATTACTGGGTTTTTGTTTGTCCACATGTCTCTTGAGGATTGATCCTAAATTCTCAACTGGATTAAGGTCTGGGGAGTTTCCTGGACATGGACCAGAAATTTTAATGTTTTGTTCCTCGAGCCACTTTGTTATCACTTTATCCTTCTGGTAGAATCTGCTCACTGCCCCTCAGGAGAAACGACCTCTCGACCTTTAGCCTTTAATTCAGGGTCTTTTCCATAAACAGCAGAGTTCTTACCTGAACTCTGAGCTCTCGTTCTCAGACTGTCACTTGCACCTGGTGGAAATAAATCTGCTCATGTTATTGACTCAAATGTTCCTGTCTGGTTCCTTACCAGCTTACCTGGGACCTTTCTGCATTGAGTCTTCATGTTCTCATGTGAGGGTTTTCTTTTGGAACTCAGGTTTCCTACAGACTTTTAATACACATGACTCAACTGGTGTGAGGGATTGTTCACTGATACAAGGTGTCCTGTCCAGGGTGTGACCCCGTCTCTCACTCTGACACATCAGCGTCCTGTAACCTGAACAGGCGGCTACAGAAACTGGATGTATGGATGGATCTTCTGTCTCTACCTGGAGGACGTTTAACGTGCAGAACTTGTCTCCTTCTCCATCTGTGTTCCCTTTATTGATCACATTTAACTGTATGTCTGCTTTTTGTAATGTCTGTATTTTACTTTGACCCACTTTTCTTCAGACCCAACAACATTTTTTGGAACTAAATATTTTTTGTGTATATTTTTATAGACATGGACATTTAGGACTTGACATGTCTGGACACATTAACACTCCAGGATTTTATTTTCTATGCTCTTGTTTTTGTGCATTTTAAAAGAGAAGAACAGAGTCGTGTTTACATTCTTGGATTGGTCACGCTTTGATAACTTAAAGACCGTGTAAAGGGAATTCTGCTATTTTCTTCTAACCACATTATAAACATAATAAATGTTGTTCTAAACATGTGAAAAACCTCCCAACAATTAAAAACTGAATTGTGGAGCTAGCCTTCAAATTCCGTTTCAAGAGTTTTCCGTTTCAGGATTTTATGGGCGGGTCTAAAAGGGCAGCCGCGTGTCGTCCTGCTGCTCTCGTTATATAAAACCGTACAGTGCGGTAGCTTCAGTGGTTTTCCCGCTCCTTCATCCGAGGGATGACTGTCTGAAAAAGCTTTGGGTGGATTTTGTGCAGAGGAGCCACACAGTAGACAGTAACTAAACCAGCATGATAGGTAGGAGCTACTTCTGCCACCTGCTGCCTTCATATGCTAAACAAAGCTCAGAATGGCGTAGCAGCACATTCCGCTCCTTCACTGATCAACAAGTCTGAAGCATTGCGGTTGTGTGGAAATATTTCAACTCCTCAAAAAGCAGCGATGCGCAGTTTTACATGTGGGTAGAACCTCAACCTTAAAGAACCAGCAGGAACTCAGAAACGGAGGAAATGCAGTGATGTGGGGAAGAGAAGGAGGTGCTGCTAGAGGATGAGACAGACAGGTTTCAGCGCCTGCAGCGGACACGCCCCCAGCGTCTCAGAGCAGAGAAAACTGATGCTTTTTTCATTATTTTGTAACCAAATTTCATATGCTTCGCGGTGTTTTTAATCATTCAAATTTGGCTGGACGACTAATAACGAATATTCCTGTGCAGTGACAAACTCAGAACACACATTTGTTGTTACTTTACACGGGCTTTAAAGGCTTCATCCAGATTCAGGGGAGCAGAGAAACCTGCTGGTAGTTTGCATTGACATCATTACTGCGGTAAAGACACTTCATCCCATCTTATTTTTCATGACTGGGGGGGGGGGTTGAATCCATCCAAAGACCTTTATGTAACTGATTTGGTTTCAACCATGTGAACACACATCAGTGTTCTTGACACACATGAGTGTTTTCTCTCTACAGACGTGATGTGTTAGTTTATATTGACTGTTTGCGTTTGTACCGTCTGTTTTCATGTGTGTTCTGTCTGGCTCGTCGAGGCCTTGGGCCGTCTCACAGATAAGTGGTAAATTCTTCAGGCCAACAGACACATGTCAAAATTTCTTGGAACTACAGTGCATTTTATAATCTGAATCTCAATACATCCAAAAGTTCTTAAAATTCAAGTATGGTTTCAACTCTGCTGCTGAGGTGTAGTAGTTCGTCCCGACACCTCTCTGCACAAAGAGCTCAGTTGGGTCCTTCCTGTGTGGAGTTTAGATCTTCTTCCTGCAGAGTTTCTCCTACAGTTCAAAACCAAATACATTAGGTATGTATAAAACCCTGTGATGTACTGGTGACCTGTGGTTGGATGGAGGATGGATAGATGAACATGTGAATGGATGGATGGATAGACAGGTGGGTGGGGGATGGACAGGTGGACTGATGGATGGATGGATGGATGGATGGATGGATGATAGATGGATGATGGGTGTGTGATGGATGGATAATAGATGGATGATGGGTGTGTGATGGATGGATGAATGGATGTTTGATGGATGGATGAATGGATGAGGGGATGGATGATGGATGGATGTGTGATAGATGGATGAGGGGATGGATGATGGATGGATGATAGATGGATGAGGGGATGGATGAGGGGATGAATGATTGATGTGTGATGGATGGATGGATGAGGGGAGGGATGATTGATGTGTGATGGATGGATGGATGAGGGGAGGGATGATTGATGTGTGATGGATGGATGGTGGGATGGATGATAGATGGATGAGAGGATGGATGGATGGATGATTGATGTGTGATGGATGGATGAGGGGATGGATGATGGATGTGTGATAGATGGATGGATGAGGGGATGGATGATGGATGTGTGATAGATGGATGGATGAGGGGATGGATGATGGATGTGTGATGGATGGATGAGGAGATGGATGATGGATGGATGAGGAGATGGATGTGTGATGGATGGATGAGGGGATGGATGATGGATTTGTGATGGATGGATGATGGATGTGTGATGGATGGATGGATGGATGGATGGATGAGGGGATAGATGATGGATGGATGTGTGATGGATGGATGAGGGGATGGATGATGGATGTGTGATGGATGGATGAGGAGATGGATGATGGATGGATGATAGATGGATGATGGGTGTGTGATGAATGGATGAGGGGATGGATGATGGATGTGTGATGGATGGATGATAGATGGATGATGGGTGTGTGATGAGGGGATGGATGATGGATGTTTGATGGATGGATGTGTTACAGATGGATAATGGATGTGTGATGGATGGATGGATGGATGGATGAGGGGATAGATGATGGATGGATGTGTGATGGATGGATGAGGGGATGGATGATGGATGGATGAGGAGATGGATGATGGATGGATGAGGGGATAGATGATTGATGGATGGATGTGTGATGGATGGATGGATGAGGGGATGGATGATAGATGGATGAGGGGATGGATGATGGATGGATGATAGATGGATGATGGGTGTGTGATGAATGGATGAGGGGATGGATGATGGATGTGTGATGGATGATGGGTGTGTGATGAGGGGATGGATGATGGATGTTTGATGGATGGATGTGTTACAGATGGATAATGGATGTGTGATGGATGGTGGGATGGATGATGGATGGATGATAGATGGATGAGGGGATGGATGATGGATGGATGATGGATGGATGAGGGGAGGGATGATTGATGTGTGATGGATGGATGAGGAGATGGATGATGGATGTGTGATGGATGAATGAGGAGATGGATGAGGGGATGGATGATGGATGTGTGATGGATGGATGAGGAGATGGATGTGTGATGGATGGATGAGGGGATGGATGATGGATGTGTGATGGATGGATGGATGAGGGGATAAATGATGGATGTGTGATGGATGGATGGATGGATTAGGGGATAGATGATGGATGGATGTGCGATGGATGGATGGATGAGGGGATAGATGATGGATGGGTGAGGGATGGATGGATGGATGAGGGGATAGATGATGGATGGATGAGGGGATAGATGATGGATGTGTGATGGATGGATGGATGGATGAGGGGATGGATGATGGATGTGTGATGGATGGATGGATGAGGGGATAAATGATGGATGTGTGATGGATGGATGGATGAGGGGATAAATGATGGATGTGTGATGGATGGATGGATGGATTAGGGGATAGATGATGGATGGATGTGCGATGGATGGATGGATGAGGGGATAGATGATGGATGGATGGATAGATGATGGATGGATGTGTGATGGATGGATGGATGGATGAGGGGATAGATGATGGATGTGTGATGGATGGATGGATGGATGAGGGGATAGATGATGGATGGATGAGGGGATAGATGATGGATGTGTGATGGATGGATGGATGGATGAGGGGATGGATGATAGATGGATGAGGGGATGGATGATGGATGGATGAGGGGATGAATGATTGATGTGTGATGGATGAGGGGATAGATGATGGATGGATGAGGGGATGGATGTGAACATTTAACACTTTTATTGTTTTGAACAGACGTTTCAGCTACATTATCAGAACACACAGGAAACAGAATCTCAGCAGAAATACAAGCCAAAAACAAATAATCAATAAAATAAGAGCTCGGCTGTAAAATGGCACATTTTCTTTTTATTTTCTTGCACTGACATAATCACCATCAAAGCTTGTTAATATAAAACTGGACATCAGTTTCTGATGAATCATCTGTCAGATTGGGATGTTTTGAGGTCCCTGACATCCTCTGTTGGGTTTCTGTGTCCTCTGGAGGATTTCAGATCACAATCTGAGGGATTGAACTTCTCACTTCATGGTAGTAAATGTTCTTCGTATGATGGAACCAGAATCATTCAGACCATCAATCCACTGACTCCTAACAAACATGTTTAACCCTCAGAGACGACAAAAACATAGAACTGATAAATGATGCAGAGTCTGATGCAAGAAGAACAAATATTTATAAAACCAAACCAAATGGGACCAGGACTGGATCCTGGTTATGGGATTCAAACAAAAGACCTCCACAAAATGAAAAATATATACTGTATCATAAACCTTACTATACATTATATAACTATTTTAACATCATGTATTTGTCTTCTGCAGTGAATTTGTATGAATGACACGTAAAGTACGTTCTTCAGCCTTCAGGTCTGCAGCTGTCAGGCTGCTGCCGTCATCTGTTTATTACATGTTTATTACATGAACAAAGACATTTTCAGTTTGAACTAAACATAATGAGTCACTATTACATTTTAAAGTTGAACTCAACCCACTGCTGAATGAAATGATGTCACTTAGATGTTACATGAAAGAGCTACAAAGCAGAAAACACAACACATTAACAATACTGTATGTTTAGGGTCACATGTTAGAGGTTTATACCACAGACCTGGGATCAGCCAGCTCTGATCATTTAGACTGAAAGAGCCCAAGAAGGAAACAACCAAACGGAGCTGAAAGATTGTATAAAATATGTATAAAAGGTTGAAAATAAACAAACCAATGCAAGAAAATCACACTTTCTATCTGAGTTTATATATTGTGGAAAAGCAATTATTCATCACATGAACTGAAATGAGAAACCCTCGTGACCTCCTGACCCCTCTGGCCCTTCCTCCTCCCTTCTAGAACATGTATGGTGAAACAAACAGAGTCACCTTGGTGAGGTATCGGCCCAGCAGAGTGTTGCGTTCCAGCTCGCTCATCTCCACCTCGGCCTCCAACGCAGCTGGACCTTTGATGGGTGTCACGAGGAGAAGAGTGCCGGTCTGCCGACCTGAGCGCTGCACGCTGAAGTGACCGCGGCCGCGGCCTCCAGCCAGGCCAAATCTCAGCGTGTCACCCAACACTCGAGCCGCAGACACCCGGAAAAGAACGCGAGGGGCGGACATGTTGGAAACTACAGCCAGGAAGTGGAAGGAGATGGAGTTTGGAGCTTGGCTGCAAGCTTTGTCTCCAAGCATGCACGGGTTCCTTTCACAGCGCCTAAAGAAACACAAAGAGGACAGTCAGGTTGTTTCTAGGAGTTTGTGAATCATGGGGGTCCAAGCAGAGCGGAGAACTCCAGCTCCAGAGGACACAGGTCTGCTTGTTCTAATGACAACATTTAATCCTGAAGTGAATATCAGTTATGAAGGAAAAAAACATTAAAAATAGTTTATTTTTGTTACAGATTGAGCTCTTTGAGGTGTTTTTGATTAATTTTAATTTCCCCTGTTTCTTAGTTCTTACTATTTTCATTGACTTTCCCCGTCACCTAAACTGTTTTTATTACTACCTCCACCAGCAGATCAGGTTTTCACCCGTGTTTATTAGTTTCTGTTAGCCAAACTGATGGAGGGATTTTAATTACATTTTCAGGAAAAGTCAGAAATGGTCCCAGAAAGAAGTGGGTAGATTTTGGAGGGGATCTCGATCACCATCTGGATCCAGGAATGTTTTGAAGGACTCCACAATATTGTAAATATAATAACTCCACAATAAATGGTAATAAATGGAGGGTGAGTTCCCAACAGGTTCTACATGATACCGAGGACTGATCTGGATCAAGGACTGATCTGGATCAAGGACTGATCTTGATCAAGGACTGATCTGAATCAAGGACTGATCTGGATCAAGGACTGATCTGGATCAAGGACTGATCTGAATCAGGGACTGATCTGGATCAAGGACTGATCTGAATCAGGGACTGATCTGGATCAAGGACTGATCTGAATAGGGGACTGATCTGGATCAAGGACTTATCTGAATTGGGGACTGATCTGGATCAAGGACTGATCTGAATCAGGGACTGATCTGGATGCTGTGCGCTGTGTGCCGGTTGTTTTGACGGCGTTCCTACACGGCAGGTTTTCATGGCGCATTTGTGGAAAATCTTGAATCCATCAACTTAGGCAGCATCCTAAGCAGGGATGCCCAGACTTCCCTCTCCTCAGCCACATCAGCCAGTTCTTCCGGGGGAACCCCGAGGCATTCCAGACACAGCTGAGACACATAGTACCTCCAGCGTGTCCTGGGTCTTCCCCTGAGCTTCCTCCCGGTGGGACGTGCCCAGAACACCCCAACATGGAGACCAGGATGCATCCTGATCAGATGCCCAAGCCACCTCAACTGACTCCTCTCAATGTGGAGGAGCATCGGCTCTACTCCGAGTCTCTCCTGGATGACCCAACTTCTCACCCTATCCTATCTCTAAGTGAGAGTCCAGACACCCTGCGGAGAAAACTCGGCCGCTTGTATCTGCGATCTTATACTTCCGGTCACTACCCAAAACTCGTGACCATAGAACGTAGGAACATAGATCGACTGGTAAACCGAGAGCTTTGCTTTTTGGCTCAGCTCCCTCTTCGCCACGACAGATCAAGCGCCCTCATCAGCTGCTCCGATCCGCCTGTCGATCTCACGCTCAAGTTTTCCCTCATTCATGATCAAGATTCTGAGATACTTGAGGAAGGACCTCTGCCCGACCCGGAAAGGGCACTCTACCCTTTCAAAAACCATGGTCTCTGATTTAGAGGTACTGATCCTCATGCAGCAGCTTCACACTCGGCTGCAATTCACCCCTGTAAAAGTTGGAGATCACGGTCCGATGCAGCCAACAAAACCACATCATCTGAAAAGAGCAGAGATACAATCCTGAGGCCCCCAAACCGGATCTCCTCAACACCTCGGCTGCACCTAGAAATTCTGTCCATAAAGGTTATGAACAGAATCAATGACAAAGGACAAAAAAAAGCAGCATTTGGTTGGTAAAATTAGTCTGGAGTCAAAGCTCTCACAATGTTGTTGCTGAGTTTCTCCTGAACGGGCTTTTCATGTCAGTTATGACAGAATTATTGTGAAATTATCCGCTTTGACCTTCTATTGTCTGAAACAGATACCGATGAGTTTCTGTTCATCTTGGATGTTTGTGTGCTCAAGTTTCTGTTTCACTTACACGGTCAATTCTAAAAACATCAAAGAAAGAAACATCTGGTTGCTCTTTATACAACTTCTAAAGTTTAATATCGTCATCTTGTACCACCTTCAACCATTTTTAGGACCGTCTCTTCATTTATTGACAATTTCTATTTGCCTAAATTGATCTTGTTTCTTGATTTGAGCGTTCAATCTTCTTTCACTTTGTTTGTAGAGATTCTTTAACCACTTTACTGGCTGTAAGAAGACACCAAAACTCTAAAATTGGTAAACATGTCCAGTGCTATAATTTTATGTTTCTTGACCAATTTAGTTGACTGGAGCCTGAAAACTGTACAGTCTGTCACAGGCCAAACCTCAGGATCAGCCCACTTTTTGTTTGGGAACAGCCAAATGATGGGCGTTGAAGGAAAGTGGCTCACATACAGGTTCAAGTCATTGTTTTCCAAATTACTGGCCTATGAGGTGAGAGGTTTCTGGTTTTCATTCCTTCTCAGCTTGATGTTTGTTGTTCTATTGTCTTCTCAGATTCCTGATTTTATTCTTGTTTATTTCAAGCTGACACTCAGTTAACTTCTTATTAGAGTGGGTGTTGTCTCTATCTGACCTGATCACATTTAGTGTTCTGGATCCATCCACAACTATTTGAACAGAACAATGTCAGTATAATTGATCCAATTCTATATGTTGAGTAGAAGCGGTTGTGTGAATGTTTTAGTAAGTAGTAACCACAGCTATTTATTCTAATGAGCGGTTGTATTTTTTTAAAGAGCAACTCACCCTCAGAACAGCTTTTTCTGCTTATAAACTGTATTAGTGGGTCTTTACCAATGCAACCTTTCAGTTTCTGGGCATTCTCTGACATTTTCATGTGAACTTGTTAAACTAGTTAAATTCTACACTTTTAGATATAAAAACATCTAATGGTGCGTTCACACCGGCCACTTTGTCAACGTCAAGCAACGCTGATAACGCTCCAAATTTGACGTTTGAAAGTTGAAGCTCATAACGCCTGCCAGTCAGAGCGCATAGGCGTTAAAGCTCGTAAAGCCTGACCGAAAAAGAGCGCGAAGGCGGGGCTTCCTTTGTTATGGGATGTTCGGAGCTATGGCGGATCATATTGAGACAGTGGCTTGGATTTATTTACTTCATAGATCTAGACAACGTCGACGTCGGGAGCATCAGCGCCGTTTGTGGATACACCCCATTCTTCAGATGCGTTCTGAGTTTGGTGAGTTTAACCATTTGCTCCAGGAGCTACGTTTGGATGAGGTTCGCTTCCAGCGCTACTTCCGTCTGTGGACGGGTCGTTGAAATATGTAAGTTTATGTTAACAGAGTGCAGAAAATAAAGACTCTTGAATGGGGACTGAGCAGAAATGTTAACAAGATGTTAATGAGCATTTTTGCACACAGTTTTGGTTAAAGGTCCTGTATCATACAAAATCAACTTTTTGGACCTTTTAACCATGTTGTGTTTCTATTTCCTTATTAAAAAAAACTCCAGAGTGGTTTCTGGTTTAATACACACATTTCTCAGTAATCCTCCTGAATCCTGCAGCTGCTCACTCGCTCCTAGAAAACGACTGACTCTAACATAGTGATGTAACAATGTTACACCAGGAAGTGTTTGACGTGTCCGTGATGCCCCTGCAGATTAAATACACATGCCCCAAGCTGCAAGAGTCTGAAGCAAGACACTAAGCACCACCGTTTTATAGTATTTCACTTTCTAAAAATGTCTCAGTGAAAATGTGCATTTAGCTGCGAGAGTTACAGGAATTTATTCACCATTTTATTCAGGCAGCTCGAGGGGCAGCACTCACAAGGAGGGGGCCTGAAGGAGAGATGGGAACAGAGTGTTTTACTTCCTGGTTGGAGAATAACTGGAGAATATGAGTTATATTTCAGGACAAATGAAAACCATATAACACCAACAATAATATTTTATCATATATGTGTCTATCACAGATGTTGAATCTGTAAAATAGCAGATACAGGAGCTCTTGATTCAGGTATGGATGATCTTTGTAGAAAACACATCCATGTTCTATATTATTATCATTATTATTATTATTATTATTATTATTATTATTATTATTATTATTATTATTATTATTATTGCTGTCATTATCTTTTGTTCCGTTTCTCTTTCCATAGGCATGACGACCTTTCTGTGTTTGTTTCTGTTGCTGACCTGTCAGCTCAGACCATGTCATCACTCACTGAATCTGATTACTATGTACAATTCATCAAAATGTTTGTATTTAACTACCGTTGAATCTGGACTTGTTGATCTGAATTGAATTAAGCATCGCTACCAGGCAGAGTGATAAGATCATGTCGAGTTACTGAGTGTTTATTGTGAAAGTACAACATTTTTCCCGTGGAAGACACGCAGTTTCTCACTGTTCTGAGGTCACTTTGACTCAACAGATGACAGTTTTAACTTCTTTGTCAGTATTCAGAGTGAAACACAAAGACACGTGGAACACTAAACTTCTGAAAGAAGAGTGAAGTGATGATAAAAAGGGATTTTTGTGGTTCTGTTTGAGTTTTGACTGGTCTCTAGCGTTTCCTGAAACGTTCTCCAGATCTGTTGTTGTAATGTGCTTCGCCACGAGGAAAACACATATTTATATAGACGATCAAAAAGAAATGAACAATACGAGGAGAAAGGACTGGAATGACTCTTACATGGGTGATGTCTTGATGTATGTGGCGTTTTTCATATTTGGACAATCCACCGTCACACACTGGAAACCACCAAAGGTGTTCACACACAATTGCTCTGCTGTGCAGTTGTGGCTCTGGCTCTCACATTCATCAATGTCTAGAAGTGAAAGGTCAAAGGTCAGCGATACTACCAACCCCTTAATTTTGCCTTCAACATACAGAGTATGTGAGCTGGACCTGAGCAGCTGCGACCGTCTGTGGCCAGGTTGTAACCAGGTGGACAGACACAGTAGAAGCTGCCGGGTGTGTTTATACACTGATGGATGCAGAGCCGGCCTGGCTGAGCCAAGGGAAACAGATGACACTCATCGATGTCTGAAACACACGGAGAGATTTTAAAAACGTAGATATATCACATGATTTACTCTGATAAATAAATAAAACAACTGAGCTAAAAAATTACTTTATGATATTTTAAATGTGGAATCGACGTGTTCTTTTTGCTGGTTGCCAGTAAGAATTGTAATTTTTCTCTACCTGTGCAGATGTTGTTGTCGCGGCCTGATATGGTGAAACCAACATCACAGGTGCAACGGGTTGAGCCCAGGAAATGCGTGCAGTTAGAGGGCCTGATGGAGGAAGATGGAGAAGAAGATGTTGGGGATGAAATAGGAGAAGGTGAAGATCCTGAGGAGGAGGAGGACAAGGCAGCAGAAGCAGGGACAAAGGAAGCAGCTGAAGAGAAAGAAGCCATGGAGTTGCTGGTGCTATTAAGTCCTGAAAAGACAATAAACAAACAATAAAAAGTCAGGTTTATCCTGGAACTGGACCTGGATATACATCTGACTCACGCCTGCACATAGGCTGTTGGCCACTCCATTTCAGAGAATCCTGACACACTCGGGTCCGTGGGCCAATCAGTTCATAGCCAGGCTTGCACAGGAAGTGGACCTCGTGCCCCACGCCATACACTCTACCCAGTCTGCGACCATAAGCTGGAGGTTCTGGTTTGGGGCAGGATGCTGGAAGCAGAGTACATCAGGTTCAGAGATGAGCTGAACTTCAGTGTGTCTCTGAAATGCTGTTTATAATAATCAGATTCATCTTCATTCTTTGCAATCGCAGATTTACTTTTAGAAAATGGTTCATTCATTGTTTTTTTTTTTTTATTTTTACCTATCTAACATCAGCCTTTCCTCTGATTTCCTGGAGCTCTACAACAGCTACAAGTTTCATCCCTCACCATTTTTGCCTGTTTTAAAGACGGCCATGGTGTTGTTGTGCAGAGCACTGATCTTCTTCCTGAGGGAACGCAGACCCTGCTGGTACGATGTCTCATGTAACGCTAACATCTTCTCCACCTGCCGAAGCGAGTTCAGCAGATCATGAGCGGATGAACACTCCTGTAGTGAGAACAGAGAAACAGCAAAGTACTGCAGCAATAAATAGTTTAGGCTGAATACAAGGAAAGCTAAGACTGAAAATCATGACCAACTTAGACATCGACAGCCTACTGCTTACAATGGGTAAGTAATAAAGTGCCCTTTGAAAGCTTACTAGAGCATGTGAATGCAAGGACCATGTCCATTGCAATCATCACAGACACTAATAAGCTGGTTTAAACTACAGTAATAGTGGTTGTCTATGATGTAGATGGTGCAATCCGTAAGAAGCATTGTCCCCCATGAAGGAGAAGGCTTGAAGCTGAGCTCCAGGCAACAAGGAGAGAAATTAGACAGCTGTCAGAGCAACAGAAAGGTGCAATGAAGGAAGAGATAACAAAGAAATATCTCAACTTGCCCAAACCTTGGGCTCTGGGGTCTGCCAAACAACACCTCACATCTCTGGCTACTCATCTGAAGAGGTACACAAGAAACGCAGAAGCTAGGAGAATAAGCAGGGTGTTGTCCACTGCAACATCCAAAGCAAAAACATGAGAACAGACCCACCTACAGCTGAGCCTGAACAATACTGGAGAAGTGTATGGAAGAAGGGTTGGGTTAGACCACATCAGGCCTTTACGTCATCCACAACTATTGGTTGACCCAAGGCCAGACAGTTCTGATCATGAAGGACCACCAGAAAGGCCCAATCCCATCCACCTACCAGCCAATCACCAGCCTCAGTACAAGATGAAAGCTCATGTCTGATATCATAGCAGCTAAGATGAAAAGACATTTGTCTCAATACATGAGTACAGAAGGGAACTGACAATGACACCAGAGGCGCGTCAAGGCAGGAAGACCAGACTGATTAACCTCTGTACTACAAGAAAACCCATGACTTAGTACCACACATATGGATCCTCGAGTACTTGGAACTTTAGAACATCAACAGGACAACTGCTTGTCAACGCAAATTTCTAATCAGCCAATCACATAGCTGCAACCTAGGCATATAGATGTGGTCAAGACAATCTGCTGCTGTTCAAATCAGCATCAGAATAAGGAGGAAAGGTGATTTAATTGACTTTAAACATGGCATAGTTGTTGGTGCCAGACAGGCTGGTGTGAGTGTTTCAGAAACAACCATCTAAGACAACCAACCAAGGTATGTAAAAGAGCCTCTTTGAACGCACAACACGTCGAATCTCAAGGCAAATGGGCTACAGCAGCACAAGACCACACCGGGTGCCACTCCTATCAGCTAAGAACAAGAAACTGAGGCTACAATTCACACAGACTCACCAAAATTGGACAACAGAAGATGGAAAAATGTTTCCTGGTCTGATGAGTCTTGATTCTGTTGTAACATTCAGATGATAGGGTCAGAATTTGGCATCAACAACATGAAAGCATGGATCCACCCTGCCTTGATTCAATGGTTCAGGCTGGTGTGGGGGACATTTTCTTGGCAAACTTTGGGCCCCATAGTAGCAATTGAGCATCGTTGGAACACCACAGCCTACCTGAGTATTGCTGCTGACCATGTCCCTCCCTTCATGACCACAGTGTACCACCTTCTAATGGCTACTTCCAGCAGGATAATGCACCATGTCATAAAGCTGGAATCATCTCAGACTGTTTTTGTTTTGAACATGACAATGAGTTCACTGTACTCAAATGGCCTCCACAGTCACCAGATCTCTATCCAATAGAGCATCTTAGGGATGTGGTGGAATGAGAGATTTGCATCCTTGATGTGCAGCCGACAAATCTGCAGCAACTGTGTGACGCATCATGTCAATATGGACCAATACATATATGTATATAGGAAAAACTTCATAAGGTACAGAAATGGACCTGGACTAGAGGGAACACCCCCAGCAACAAGAATTTGTACCCTTCTTGTCGCTGGGGGTGTTCCTTTAGTTCAGGTCCATTTTTGTACCTAATGAAGTTGTTCCAGTAAAACAGTAAAATTATGCCACGTTTTGAAGTCTAAAACCAACATTTAAAATATAATATTGAAAATGATGGATGAAACTTAATAAAATGGAGATTAACCAGCCTTGGCCAGGGTTGCAGGTGCAGTTGAAATGGTACAAATGTGTACTTTATATCACTTTGAACCCTCAAAGGGGCATTTCTGACCTTTTAAAGACCAATATTGTACTTTTGAGGGAACATGTAAAACAATTGACCTATAGGTACAAAAATGTTCTTGTCTCGTACCTCTATTTCTGAGAGTGTACATACAGTATGTATGTATCTCGCACATCTCATATGTATCTCATATAATGTATGTATCTCACAACTTGCACTTCAGAAAATGGTAAATAGTATTTAGGTGTCAGTCAGATTCTGACTTTGTCATTCACTCATTCATGTACATGCTTGGTGGTGATAAAATACACACCATAGCCGGGACACACACTGATAGAGGCGAGGCTGCCAGGCACCACCGGACCCTCTGACCACCAGAAACAGTCAGGGCGGGTAAAGTGACTCGACACAACAGCAAAGCGATCTTTTCTGGATTGAGTGGGGATTTAAATCAGTAACCTTCCGGTTACCAGATGATCTACGACCTCCTGAGCTACTGCCATCCCTCTGGATGACCTGGAGAAGGTAGATGAGACAGGGAGGTCTGGACATCACTGCTGAAGCTCTCCCCAATGACTCAGTTCCAAATATGCAGCAAAAGATTTATGAATGCATGAAAAGTTTTATGTTGCTTTAAAATAACAACTTGCTGCATATGGGTCGTAGTAAATATAGAATTAAAAGATCAGATGAAAGTTCAGTTTCTCTACAGAATGCAGAGAATCTCTGAAGCTTTACTGCAGAAGTGTCAGCGACCGGCTTTTTGTACATATTTTATCTGGATTAATTAGATCCATCGCAGCCCACCATTAGACTGTTTTAAGTGTCAAACAATGTGTTTGATGAAATATAGAAAAAACTTTTATAAAACATTTTCATTTGACCTGCTAATGTTCATATATTTTCCCTCTTTAACAACTTCAGGATGCCCAAAAATCTTAAACTAAAACCCAAACAGTCCAAATCAGAAGTTTTCCAGTCTCCTGTACTCACCTGTGCAGAATATACTTCAAACTCATGAAGGCTCATCATTACTGCAATGACCCAAAAAATGATCATATTTGAGAAAAACTTCATTATCGTCTCCATGAAGTGATTATTGATGAACTACAAGCGACACGTCTTCAGCTCCTGCGCTGCTTCTCCAAACTGTTTCTCCTTTTCGAGGGCCCGTGCCAAATTTCTCCTTCACAAACTCACAACCCTCCTCCACCCACCTCCCTGTCAGTCATTTGAGACCTGGAAGGAGGAGGCAGAAGCAGAAGAGGAGAGAGGGACCCACATCTGGAACATGCTTTTTTTGCTCTTTTTTTTTTATCCATCAGCGTCCACTCAAATAGACTGAAATTAGAAGGACCAGTCAGCTGCCAGAAGAGTCCTTTAATCATCACAGCTGAAACAAAGCAGCTGCATTTCAGACTATTTTAGTTTCACTCTGTAGCTCAGGAATGTAACTTGTGCTCTAATTACAGCAACTATATAAATTCACTTTAATTTTGAGCCCTCAAATCTGCTGGCAGTAGATTGTTTTGTGACTCGTTAATGATAAGGCAGCTATTGAACATGCCAGGCAGTGACTGATACCCCTGCATGAATTATAATAGACAGGAAGCTGCAGGATCCCGGAAGATACGTTTAAAAAAAGCAACTGCAGAAGCTTTAAGTTATGATAGGAGATAGAAGACGATCAAAATTCAGTCATACACGACAGGAGCCCATATGATCACATATAAAATTTACATAAAAAGAGACAAATCCCACAGATATTCCCCACTGAAGAAAGCTCCACTCAGCTTTATGTAGAAAACATTTTCAAATACAGATAAAACTCAAAGTGATTAAGACAACAAGCAGCCATAGCTATGACAAAATAAAAGGAAAAATATGACACATCAAAACGGACAAAAATAATTAAATAAAAGCAGTATCTGGCTGATTGGGATGATAGCAACAATAGCTAAATAAATGTACTTAACATGCTTTTGAAAACAGGAATCTGCTCAGGATTGTGTTCTGCAGGAACATACTGTAGTATTTAATGAGCTTTCTTCACAAGTTGTTGGGTGTTAAGAGATCCTTTTGTGAAGTCAAGCCTTAGGACTTCGATGTTGTCAAAGTCCTAAGTGGGGGGGGGTAGTTCCTAGTTCTCTTTTGTCCTGGCTGTGTTGAGAACCACCTCTTTACCTGAGTGCCATTGGACCAGGTGTTGAACTCCCTCTCTATAGTGTGTCTCATCTTTTCATGATACATGACTCACAATCATGATGTCATCATCACACTTCACCACCATGGTGCAAGGTCAGATGGCTGTAGGCCTGGGCGATAAATCGATTAAATGAATTAATTAGAAATTTTTGTTGTGGGAGAGAGACCTCATGCAGCAACATTTGTCTAAAGCCCATCGCAGTCAAAGGCAGCAGCACCACAAACTCATTCTAACCCCTGAAACAGAGACATCCAGCCAAACATGGAAAACTCAAGTCTCTGAGATTAACACAGCAGTGACCAACAAGCCTCAGCTAAAAACAGCTAACTGTAGCCGAATCCTTTGTACAAGGCACCGCAAATAACAGGAAAGAGGCACGGTGGAGAACAATCACTGAATCGGTTGCTTAAAGTTGTCCGTTGTTTGTACTTGTTGCATTCCTTAATAAGTAGAGGAAAATCGGAAAGAATTGGAAATTGAAAACAAATAAATAAATAAATTGGAGATTTTATTTTTAAGCCATATCGCCCTAGATGGCTGTACAGTCGAGTGTAAACAGGATGAAGACAGCTGGACTGAGAACACTGCCATGGGGTACTCCAGTGTTTAGAACGAGGGTGGACGATGTGCAGTTACTCACTCTGACATTTTGTGGCCTATTTGAAATAAAGTCCATGATCCATGAACCAGGAGTGGTGGTTGAGCCCAGGTTACCGAGTTTGGCTGATGGGATAAAGGACCAGTCTCTCAAAGCACAACATTATAATGGGTTTTACGACCATTGAGACACTTAACTGAATGCTTCTTGGATAAGGGCTAAACTGTCATGTTGGGACTGTACCATGCTGCAAGAACAGATTAAAGACATTGGTAAACATCTGCTGGCTGGTCGGCACATGAAGTGTAAACAAATGAAATAATTATAGTGATTAAAAATGTAGAAGATAAAAATAAAATATGTATAGATAAAATAAGAGTAACTGATGTTATGGGTGGCTGGAAAATGTTGAAGACATTTCAATGAATTTAAACAACCACAAGTTCAAGAAAGAGGTATCATTATTTTTCCGTCGACCGTAAGCTGTTTTATATATTGACAGTCACATGTTATTGTTTAATGTAAAGCTGCTCTCTCTCAGCTGGCTGTGATGATTCACTGGAGTCAGGACAACCTTTGAACCCAGGTTTGTTTGCTTGCTGTGTGTACTGTGAGTGCACTGATGGGACAACGGGTCGAATACATTTTGAGAACTGAAAACATTGTCTGCAGCAGAGGTAAGGCTTCTTCTTCTTCTTGTTTACCTTAGATCTAATGCTTATTGTTGTTGTTCTTAATTCTTCTTTTTCCTTTTCACTGCTTTTAGGTTTATTCTGAGGATAATTGGATCTTAGAAGTTGGTATATGGAATATTTTTATAAAAAGCAATATTTTTAACAAAATGATGCTTAGAGGGTTGTAGAATGAAAATACAGCATTTCCTTTAAAAATGATATTCGAAGTAAAATATTATAAAATATTAATTTTGACAGGCACGACGTTGGCATTTTGTTTACATCTACCAGCCAATAGCTGGCAGAGCAGCGGGCACCATTTTGGGTTGCCTAATACCGTAAATAATCCAGCACAGTGAGGCTGATACTGTGGAGTCTGCAGAGAAAGTGTCTCGGGAAGCATGTTGTCCAGTTCCATCCTGGTCCATCCTGGTCTTTCTCTGTGTTAGTACTTCTTGTGCCTTGTCTATATATGAATGTTGGTGGTTAGAGGGACAAATGGCAGCCTGGTTTCTGTTAGCCTGCCCAGACTAACTGCGGCCACAATGTATTCTACCATCAGCATAGTGTGACCGAGGGTGTGAATGAATAACTGACTGCACTGTTAAGAGCTTTGTCTTTCTTAAAATGCACTGAAGAAATTTTATTCATTATTATTACTAACACTATTGTATCCAAACAGCATTAATTCTCTTTCTCAGAGAGACAAATTGTAAAAACACAAAAACAAACAAAAAAAACCCAATTTAAAAAAAAAGGTTTTTCATTATTTTAGTCCATGTGACATTGCGTCATCTCTGGATAATGTTTTATATGTTATGCTTTGGAGTTGGGAGAGTGATAAATTGTTTTACACATGGGATCAGCCGCTCATGGTCTCCAGATCAGTGTCAGTGCTGGGAGTCAGACTAGTGACTTTAGAGGACAACAGGAGGAGACAGCAAAGATACAGAACTGGAACAAAGATAAAGGCAAAGAAGAAGAGATTTAAAGGTGCAATATGGAACACGAACACCACAACAATATCCAGTATGCGGATTCTGCAGCTACAACAACAGAACAAGGCGTCCAGCCGTTGGGGTTCCAGGCTCACAACCCCCACATTCCTCACCCAAACCCACTCTGGCTCCCGATCCTCTCCGGTTGCTCCTCCCATGACAAGGATAACAAAATCCCAGTGGATCCGAAGTAGCCGCTAGACCCGCCGACTCCGCCACCCTCCACAGTACTGTCAGGAGCTCATCACCATAACACCAGGCACCTGTGGCTAAACCACAACCCAGCACGTAGAAGACAGTCACACTCACCTCTCTACACTCAGTCATTGAAGCAGATCAACCCAAGAGCTTCAGATCGTTGTCACTGTTCAGTCTCAGCAGAACCAGACACACCAAGCTCTCATACCCCAAGTTTCCTATGGACCCACTGTCTAGCAGCCGCCTCTGTTAGTCTCTGGCTACCCGGAACACCAACGGTACTTATCTGCACCTCATTCATCTTCCGTCGCCTCTGCCAAACTGCCAAGAACTTCTGTCCTCAACCGGTTCACTCTACATCTCGCACGCACTGCCCCACTATCCCCATATTTTACTTCAGATATAATTTTCAAAGGAAATGCTGTACTTTCATTCTACACCCCTCAGCAGCATGTGGCAGTATTCTTTTTTAAAAATATTGCTTTTGATGAGAATGTTCCAAATTGCAACTTTAAACCCCAAGTTCTGTCTGAAATTCTAAAGGACATTTGGTCTTTGGAGAATAAGTTGGATAAGTTGTGAGCTCTGAATGAAAGTCATAGGTGGCACTGAGAGTGTAATGTTGTATTTCACCAAGACGTGGAATCACAGTGACCGTCTGGACCATGTGCAAACATACCCAGTCTCAGCAGGACAGTTCCAGACAGCAGAGAAACTTTGTTGAGCAAGAAGAGAAAAGCAACTAAATATGCTAAAGTAACGAAACCTACCCATTCTGGCCACATTGACTCTCTGATGTCAGATTATGAAGGTTTTGAAGAGACTGGTCCTGACTCACCTCGAAGGAGGCAAACAGACAGGTTACTGGTAGGGATGGGTACCGAAACCCGCTATTAAATTAGCCCCAGGACCAATAAACTTCAGCCTTATCGGTCCTCCTAACTGTAAATTAAGTTTGTATTTATCTTTTGCTGGAGATATAAACACAAGTCAAACACTGTATTGGCAGCCTGCTCCTCCTTAACAAGCACACACACCACAGGGACTAATAGTGGGAGGGGGGACAGCTGCGTGCTCCTGTGTTTGCCTCGTGCTCTCACTAGAAGCTCCCATAGACATGGTACATTAATGATATTTTTTATTTGAACACCTTAAACTTTTTTAAATAGTATTTTTATTAAGTTATTCATTTTGTACTTTTTATTTTGTAGTTATTTATTTTCCGTGCTTTGCTGTTCCAATTGTTAAAAAATAAAATAATTATGGTTCATTATTTGTGTTTTCCCGTTTTGTTTTAGTCTTTCAAAAAAAAGTACCGGTAAGGGTACTGATAAAGTACCGGATCAATAAGGAGTATCGTTACGAGTAGTATTATCAATAAATCCTTAACGATACCCATCCCTAGTTACTGGTTGCTTGTATTAAGTTTGAAGTACACAGGGATTTTGTGTTTGAGGAAGAACCTGTTGAGTTTCCAAAATACTTTAGCAACACATGGCATGACAACATTGTGGTGTCTATTTTCCCCTCCTGTCTGAGTTTGTAGAGTGTTTTCTAGATTTCTTGGCTGACTTGATGAAAGCTCAGTTAGGGTCGGAAGAGCTTCTCCCTCTTCTCTTCTGTCCTATTGTTGAGATGTTCAAACCAATGTTGTGGAGTTAGAGTTCATTAAATCACTACTCTTGACAAACTTTAGGAATTAAAATTGCCAGCAAAGTGGTTGAGATTGTTCTAGACCACAGGTGTCAAACTCCAGGCCTCGAGGGCCACTATCCTACATGTTTCGCATGTTTCTCTGCTTCTACACACCTGATTCAGATGAATGGATCATTAACAGGCTTCTGCAGGATATGCTGAAATGCAGAGGATTTTAATCAGGTGTGTAGAAACAGGGAAACATCTAAAACATGCAGGATAGTGGCCCTCAAGGGCTGGAGTTTGACACCGCTGTTCTAGACCCTAATCCATCATGAGCAATTAAAAAATAATTGCAATTTTTCCACTTAAATGACAATGAATGACATCTGATTTTAATTTTTAATTGGGGTTTGGAAGTTGATTTCACTTATCTAACACCTGCAATGCTGCTTTGGCTCTACTTCCACACATCTCTTACATTGTTTTGTAGGAGGTTGTTCTCCAGCTTTTTCCTGTACATCTTCTTGTTGTTCTTGTTTTTTCTCTGAAAGCTCTTTTTTTCTCATGAGGTAGTTTGTTCAAGTCACTGGTGATCAAGATTTGTTGTTGGGGAAACACCACACTGTTCTGGTGGAGATAATGTTGTCCACACAGAAGTCAGTCACACACTCAGTCATAGTGTTAATGTCCTCTCACAGAGTGCATCCCAGTCTGTAGCTTCAAAACATCCTTGAAGAGTTTCTTCAGCTTCCTGTGACCTCTTCCTTACAGTTCTTTTGATCACAGGTTGCCTTTTAACATTAGGTTTATACACAGAGCAGAGAAAGATTTGAATATAATTGTAAAGGACCTGTATGCATCCCTGACATTTGCTTACATTTTAGCATGAAGAGCAGTAGCTCAGGAGGTAGAGCAGATTGTCTGGTAACTGTGGCATCACCAGACTTAAAAATATGCTTTATGAGTACACACCACTTACAACTGACCCTTTACCATAAAGCAAATCCAGTTTTTTATTTTCTTTGTTGGCTATATTGACAAACTTTGAAATGTCCATGAGTGAATGAGGATAAAATTTCCTCTATATTTATATTTATGCCTACATTTTGCTACATGTAACTCTTTATCTAAGTGTAATGAAAATACATTTCTAGGTGTGTCTTCTGTTGGTTTCAATGACAATTCTCTGGAATCTGCTGTGTAATTAAAGGTTCTACATGTGAAACTGAGCGAGCCACATCAGTCCATTAGAAGATGACAGCACCAGAGTCCAGTCCTCTGAGCACTCATGTGTTGAACACCAGTAATGGAGTCCCAGGTGCTAAAATGGCGCTGAGCCTGCATCGACTGGATTCCAAGCTGATGATCTGGAATCTGATCAGTGTGGGGTAATTTTTGAGTTTAAACTTCATAAACTTTTCAATCACTAGCTTTCCACCCTAATTTTTCATTTACATCAAACATGCGAAAACTTTTGCAAGGCATCCAAAAACAAACACAGGAAATTGTTGGAGAAAAAAGGATTAAAGAGGGCCTTCCATTAAAAACAGTTTTTCTGAGGTTTCTGTTGAATATTTTAGCTCCACAGGTGTTCTTACCTTCATAGTGGGTGTGAAAACAGGTCAACAACATCTCTTTCATTTTTAATCTCTCAAACTACGCAGGTGGCGATAACACCCGAGTCCAAACGGCCTGTATCTGTTTCGTCACAACTCCTTTGTTTGTTAGTATTCATCAGCTCCTGCAGTTGAAACCACGCCTAGCATGCTGCTGGCTAAAAGCTGTTAGCATAAGACGTAGCAAACAGGAAGACACGACGTCTGATGTTGTCATGCGCAGCGGGGCAGGAAACAGTATACCTTGCTCTGATAGGCTAGTTTGTTAGCCAATCTGAGTCCAGCAAATTCAAATAATGAATATGAATGAGCTGCCTGACGGAAGGAGCCGGAACCACCCGAATTTTAACACAGACAGATAGAAAGGTCTGTTAATCAGTGTTTCCTGACGTTTTTTAGGTATAAAATGTTTCATATTACTGGTTAATACTTAAGAAATAACCACAAAGTCCTGAAATTTGTATGAAATGGCCTCTTTAAACAGAGAGGTTATACAAGAGAACACAGGTGACACATTTGAGAGACAATTAACAAACACAGGTGAGAGACGTGAGATTTGACAAGAATGACAGGGAGTGAAGACATGACTACACAATTGAGTCAAACACCTGATACAGAAGAACAGACCAAAAAGTAATGAACCAAAATAATAATAATACTAACTATAACAATAACTCAAAAGTGTGGGCAATAAAAAAAGTAAATAAAAAAAACTTAGGCAAGCATGAATAAAATGAAGTAAAACATAAACAAGACCAAACAGAAACTTAGAAACATAAAACTTGTTGCAATTTGAGATAACTCTAGTTGAGAATTTGTTCTATATCAATAAAAAACATGCTTTTTAAAAATGTTTTTAAGACAATGATGATAAAATTCTCTTCTTCTGCTAAATCAAGAGAACTTGAACCCACTCTTCATCTTTCAGGACAACAAATGAAGATGGCCGCTGCCAAGATCTGATCAGCCGAGGTGCTTTCAGCCCAGGAATGTACAAGCTGCGGTTTGAGACGGGTTCATACTGGGAGAGTCTGGGTCAAACCTCCTTCTACCCATATGTAGAGGTAACAGCACAACAAAAAGATTCACTATACAACAAAAATAAATAAATGGACAACTGCCAAGATAATATTTATGTTGTGAGTAGTTCTCAACCCAAAAGCTCACTGCATCTGGCAGAGGGCTCATAATTAACAGGTGTCAGGTGTGAGGACTGTCATGGGATGTTGTTCTCTAAAGTACAGTGAAATAATGAAAAGAAGAAGTGTGCTTGCTGCTCATATTCTATTCTAAAATGTGTTTCAGTAGCATTTCATTTAGATTCAAGATCTTAGTTTTCTTTCAAAATTTTCAACAGGCCACAATAACAAAGTAATTCTTTATTAACAAAATAGCAAAAGTTTCTTTGCAGCCATTTTCAATGAACAGATTACAGGAATCTTATTTTCCTTTCAATGTACTTGGTCTGCTACTCAGAACTGCAGCACAAATTTACAAACACATCCCCTGATGAACTGGCTTAAGGTAACTTAAGGATCTAAGAAAATACACAAGGTTCAAAGAATCTTTGTCCCTGTGGGAGTCCTCTGTGTCCAACAGAAATGCTGCTGTGCACCCGCTGTGCACCTGCATTGCACCTGCTGTGCACCTGCTTTGCACCTGCATTGCACCTGCTGTGCACATGCTTTGCACATGGTGAACTGCATTTGCATGTGCTGTTTTAGCAGTAGCACTCTCAACAATGTTTTACTACCACAAAAACAAAGAACACTTTCCAACCATAAAACAATCAATAAGTGACTACTTCCACACAGTACATACATTTCTGTGCAGTAGTGAGATGTCCTATATTTTGTGTATTCTGTCACACTTAAATGTTTTAGATCAAAAAACAAATTGAAATATTAGACAGAGATAACACAAGTAAACACAAAATGCAGTTTTTAAATCAAGGTGTGTATTATTAAAGGGAAACAGTTTCCAAAACTACATGATCCTTTGTGAAAAAAAATTGTTTGCACCAGGTTAGAACATAAATTAACTGCAGTGTATCACATCTTTAGAAAGCTGAGTTTAATTCCTCTGACCACACCCAGGGCTGATGACTGCTCCACCTGAGCTTCTATTCTTTTTCCTTATACATGAGCATGTTGCTCCATACTGGATCTGGCTGATCTGTAGAAGAACCACAGTTTGGGTTGCATTGGGTTTAAATAGCATGTATTGAGTCATGCTGTAACATGGACTGTGTTAGTTTTAATGCTACACATATTTTGTTGTTATGATGTGTGTATATTACCATGTTATCTGCATACATTTAAATATGGTCATTTGGACATACTGATGTAACATCAGTTATATACACTCACCGGCCACTTTATTAGGTACACCATGCTAGTAACGGGTTGGACCCCCTTTTGCCTTCAGAACTGCCTCAATTCTTCGTGGCATAGAATCAACAAGGTGCTGGAAGCATTCCTCAGAGAGTTTGGTCCATATTGACATGATGGCATCACACAGTTGGAGCAGATTTGTCGGCTGCACATCCATGATGCGAATCTCCCGTTCCACCACATCCCAAAGATGCTCTATTGGATTGAGATCTGGTGACTGTGGAGGCCATTTGAGTACAGTGAACTCATTGTCATGTTCAAGAAACCAGTCCGAGATGATTCCAGCTTTATGACATGGCGCATTATCCTGCTGAAAGTAGCCATCAGAAGTTGGGTACATTGTGGTCATAAAGGGATGGACATGGTCAGCAACAATACTCAGGTAGGCTGTGGCGTTGTAACGATGCTCAATTGGTACCAAGGGGCCCAAAGAGTGCCAAGAAAATATTCCCCACACCATTACACCACCACCACCAGCCTGAACCGTTGATACAAGGCAGGATGGATCCATTCTTTCATGTTGTTGATGCCAAATTCTGACCCTACCATCCGAATGTCGCAGCAGAAATCGAGACTCATCAGACCAGGCA
>SSNP01000108.1:206477-239974 GCA_006937955.1 Pachypanchax playfairii
CATCCGAATGTCGCAGCAGAAATCGAGACTCATCAGACCAGGCAACGTTTTTCCAATCTTCTGTTGTCCAATTTCGATGAGCTTGTGCAAATTGTAGCCTCAGTTTCCTGTTCTTAGCTGAAAGGAGTGGCACCCGGCGTGGTCTTCTGCTGCTGTAGCCCATCTGCCTCAAAGTTCGACGTACTGTGCGTTCAGAGATGCTCTTCTGCCTACCTTGGTTGTAACGAGTGGTTATTTGAGTCACTGTTGCCTTTCTATCAGCTCGAACCAGTCTGGCCATTCTCCTCTGACCTCTGGCATCAACAAGGCATTTCCGCCCACAGAACTGCCGCTCACTGGATATTTTTTCTTTTTCGGACCATTCTCTGTAAACCCTAGAGATGGTTGTGCGTGAAAATCCCAGTAGATCAGCAGTTTCTGAAATACTCAGACCAGCCATTCTGGCACCAACAACCATGCCACGTTCAAAGTCACTCAAATCACCTTTCTTCTCCATACTGATGCTCGGTTTGAACTGCAGGAGATTGTCTTGACCATGTGTACATGCCTAAATGCACTGAGTTGCCGCCATGTGATTGGCTGATTAGAAATTAAGTGTTAACGAGCAGTTGGACAGGTGTACCTAATAAAGTGGCCGGTGAGTGTAGAGTGAAAAAAGTTGGATCAGTTTTTATCACTGTGTTTTTGAAAAAGTTAAGAGAGTAAAAGGATCAAACAAAATGCTAAATTATAATATAATATTAGAGAATGTATTGCTTATTCATGTTTTATAAGCTACTGAATCAGATAACAGGAAAATTTGATTGAAACGTTTAGATCTAAATCTGTTTCTGAATCTTGATGGTTAATACTTCCTGGTTTTGTGTTTCCAGGTTGTGTTCACCATCCATGAGCCGGCACAGAAAGTTCATCTCCCTCTGCTGATGAGTCGTTTCTCCTACAGCACCTACAGAGGAAGCTGAAAGCTGCTCCTCTGGTTCTTAACTCAACTAACTTAAATCCTGAGCCTTTCTTTCCTTGTTGTTTACCTCTAATTCATGCTGCAGCTTTTAAATGTTGAATCTGTAATACATGCATATTAAAACAGAATATACCAAGTCTGAGCAATCAAAGTCAAACAAATCAACAAACTCAAACTGATATTAACCTTTCTATCTTATTTCTGATACAAATCTAAATGATTTCAGTCATTTTTGGGGGGGTTTGTTTACCGTTAAAAACGTGTATTATTCATCAATAATTTGTGCACAACCAGCAATTTGTAAACTATTATTTCTACCAGATCATATAAAACATGTAGATAAGGGGTCATCAACTATATTTGTCAGAGGGCCAGAGTTTTACCAGACAGTCTCCTTGGGGGCCGGACCCCCAAGAAGAAAATCAAATAAAAATCTAATTTTGGCTTAACATTATGTTTAATACTTTTTCCATTTCATTACAAAACTGAAGGCATTTGATTCAGGCTCCCATCACCTATACCACAGTCAACCACTAGGAGTTGCTTTAATTTTCTTTTTGATCCTCACAATTTTGGAATCCATTCGCGGGCCGGATTGAACGGCTCAGCGGGCCGGATTCGGCCCACGGGCCGCCAGTTGATGATCAGTGTAGAGTATCTGTTCTGTATGAGAAAAACAAGTTAGAAACTTTAAGGATTCACAAAGTCCAAATTTAAAGTTGTGTTTTTTATGAATTCAACATCATTATGAGGCTGAATATGAATCTATCATGAGACCAACAAATACCAGATTAATGATTAAAGTTGCTGTAGGAAGTAAACAAATTGTTTTTAATGGCAATAAATACAAACTGTTAAACAGCTTCTTGAAGTTATTCTTTCAGATATTAAATGATTAACCCAGCATTCTATACATGTTCAAATTTTACTTGTTTGTAAGACACATTGACATCTGTGCTTTTATACCAGTGAAAATGCTGTTTGAGTTTTGTTATCTTATTTACTTTACAACACAAAAAGGAAATAATCAGAATCAAGTTCATTTGGCCAAGTATGTTACACATACAAGGAATTTGGTTTGGGTTCACTTTGCACTTGTACAGGCAGACAGATTTTATATATATAAAGATAATAGACAGTGTTGGACAAAGAACACATTTGACATACATGAGATACATTAGCAGAAATTCTAGTTTGTGGTTTGAGGTCCGGTAGTACAAAGCAGGTACCACCTGACTACCTGTTCTATTATTTGTAAAGATAGAACATGTTATTTCTTTGTTAAGAGAGTTAAACATGTCTCTTCAACATGGTGACGGTCTGTGGGAAGAACTGTTTTTGTGTCTAGTGGTTTTGGCATACGGAGATCTGTAGCACCATCCTGAGGGCAGAGAAGAGGCGAGATCCTGGGTGAAAGGGCTTTTTAGGATTAACATGTTCTGGATGACTGAGAACTACACACACTTATTTATATAGAAACACCAATCAGCCTGTGATTTATGTGTTTCTAAACCACTGGTCTTTCAAAATATTACGGTGACTAATTTTAACTTTGGTTTAACTGACCAAATGTAATTGAAACAATATAAACAACGCGTGGTATATAAATAAACCACTAAATAAATGTTCAGATTTAAAAAAATCTTATTTACTCTAAAATCATTTACAGTTTACATAAGAGTAACATAACAGTTACTCGCTGTTTTTTTGTGTGAGCTGCAGCTAAAATCACGTTCATGAAAGTTCTTCATTTGTTTGTTTTCATTATGACCACCCAATAGTATGTCCAAGATTCTTTTAGAACATTTTACTATTTTATTTTCTCTCCTCTTATAAGTCGGTTAATGACAGATAAGGTCCATACATGATTTATTAATACTGAGCTGACATATTTCAAAATCTACTCTCTGATTCTGCTGCCGAAATTAATCAGATATTGAAGTAGCATGTCACCCTGATGTTACCCAGGACCAAAACAAAAAAGAAGTTTGAACAAAAAAAAAGGTACGAATTAAAAAATAAAAACAAAACACAGCTCCCCCGCCCCATCTAGGTGTTCTTCTAGCTCTGTGAAGGTTTTACGCATGCGCGAAGTAAATTTGTTTTATAGGACCTATTGGTGGCCTATGTCTTGCCTGAATGTAATAAACAAATATGGAAGCAAAATAAAATATATTACATTTATTGCATTAGTAATATCGTTTATTTTTTACAATTATAAACGTTTCCATCATACATAGTATTTTTTAGTAAATAAATATGGCTTGTCTGCTCTTGATCACAACATGTATTTGAAGGGAGAGCATCAGACTTCTCCGTCTTCTGTCACAATGTTTTGTAATGCTGTATGGTAGAGTTCAGGTGTGCGTGACAGGGTAATTTCACACAAAATCCTTGGGGGTTTTATAATCTTGACAGGACCACAGAGAGAATGTCTCAACTGCTGTTGAGAATTCTTTCGAAGGCTGCGGTTCCTCTCTGCCGGGCTGGCTCAGTCCGGGCTCGGCTGTCTGTGACGGGGCCGGGAGGACAAGTCTTCACCGCCGGATACCGGACCTCCGTTGCAGCGGTAGGTCACTCTCAGCTGTTGGATGTCTTTGAAGTTGCTGCGTAATTAGCGTCGATGTGTGTATCCTCCTGGATCCACGCCATTATTCTGTTAAAAAGCGATTTGTATGTTTTAGATGGCAACAAAAATCAACTGGGGCTGATGTAAGACCTTATGAAACGCGTTAACAAGAAACCAAAAACTCAATGCAACTCTTCACTTAAAGAAATGCGACACTGTGTAGGATAACTTAGTGTTTGTGGTCACATGTGGAAGGCTGGTTTTTAACCATCGACCCAATTTTAAGCTGTTTCTTGACATTATTTCCAACATTGTCTCCCCTGATCAACCTCCTGGATGACTGAGAAGTTTCTGCACATTTTTATCTGTGAATGACAAACTGTGAGTAGATGTATTTAACTCTCAGTCTCTTAATCAGCTGTTTTTAGACAGGTTTAGCCCCATTTCTGTTCCTCGTGTTTTTAAACCAGACGTCTGAAGCATCTTGTTTTATCCCATCAACGGTGTTTAAAGCTTTTCAGACTGCACTGGATCCCCATTCAATCCATAACCTAGTTTTTTATTAGTTTTATTTTAACTTTGTTTTAAAGCACTTTGTGATTTATATCATGCAAGTGCAACATAAATAAAGTTTATTCTCGCTAATATGGTAAATATGTGTCGTAACGACTACAAATGTTGGTTCCAGTGGTATGTGACTGTGACTTCTGGTAACATCCATGTTTAGGTTTTGAAATCCTTTTTCTGTCTACCTAACATATCTGCATGTCTGTTCTCTTTTTTTCTCACAGAAGCGTGGTCTTTTTGGTCAAACTCCATTTCACTTCCTGTCATGTCGGAGACTCCAGACAGGCCACCGTCGACTCTACACAACTGAACCCAAAGGTGAGAGCAGCTGCTTTTTTTTAAAGAGGCCATTTCATACAAATTTCTGGACTTTGTGGTTATTTCTTAAGTATTAACCAGTAATATGAAACATTTTACATCTAAAAAACGTCAGGAAACACTGATTAACAGACCTTTCAATCTGTCAGCATTAAAATTCGAGTGGTTCCGGGTCCTTCCGTCAGGCTTCGAGCAGCAGCTCGTTCATATTCATTACTCAAATTTGCTGGACTCTGATTGGCTAACAAACTAGCCTTTGAGAGCAAGGTATACTGTTTCCTGCCTTGCTGCGCATGGCAACGTCAGACGTTCTCTCTTCCTGTTTGCTACGTCTTATGCTAACAGCTTTTAGCCAGCAGCATGCTAGGTGTGGGTGTAGGTTTCAACTGCGGGAGCTGATGAATACTACCGAACAAAAGATTTGTAACGAAACAGATACAGGCCGTTCCGACTTCGGAGAACTCGGGTTTTATCACCACCTGTGTAGTTTGAGAAATAAAAACTGAAAGAGAAGTTGTTGACCTGTTTTCACACCCACTATGAAGGTAAGAACACCTGTGGAGCTAAAATATTCAACAGAAACCTCAGAAAAACAGTTTTGAATGGAAGGGCCTCTTAAACCAAACTAGAGGAGACAGAGAGACCCAGGACCAACGGTTTGTTGGTGAGGATGTCTAGTTTGTCATTTAATATGTAGCTTCTGAATGATAACTTTGCTCAAAGGAAGGAGGATGTTTTTCATTTGTTTCAAGACGAGTTATTTCAAACATTTCATGACTGGTGAAGTCACTGGTCTGTAGGAACTGTCAGTTAGGAACATGTGGAACAATAAGATCTCTAATATAAGATGGAAGTTGGTTGTTTAGAGCTTTACAAACACAACCATCTATCATCCAGCTGCTGCAAGCAGAAAAACATTATAAGTTCTTTTGGCTTGACGACCGTCTACAAAAAAAAATCCTTCCCTCCCTGAGCATCAACCCTCCTGAACAAATCTAACCGCCATCGCAGCTCATGGTCAATTTTTGCAAATTTTATATTATAATTTGAAATGTTGTGTGTTTATTGTTGTTATTTGTAGCAATAAACAACAGACAATGTTTATCTATCTGTATTTTAGATGGGAAAGGGGGACCAGGAGGAGGAAGACCAAGTGGCGGGAAAAGAGGATCTGGAGGAAAAGACTGGTGGAGTCGGATGCAGAAGGTTTGTCAGAACCGAGTCATCTGAAATCCCAGAACTTTTTTCTTGGTTTTTAAAGACATTTTGATTCTCATCTGAGGAGTGTCATCAGTTCTAAGTGTAAAGTGCAGAGTTTCCAGCTATTTGGCTGTAGCAGGTGAGCTGGCGTGCAGATCACCCCTGTCTCCTTCCTCCTGAGGGTCAATAATGTCTTTGTTGTGATCCAGATTTTTTACTTCTGAGTGTTTCTGCCATTTTTGCACAAAACGTTTTAATTAAAAATACCAATTTTAAAATTGAAGCTGTTCTTGAACCATTTGGAGTAGAAATATGGTTAAGACCTCTTTGGAAATAAAACACTCTGATGTTTCATCCATAATAGTCAGAATCAGTGTGAGTGTTACTCCTACTGAGTTATATAATCGTTTTTTATGGCTGCCTGGTTATTTTTTTAAAATATGTCCTCTGAAAATGAATTTAGCATGGTGTGGTAGACTGGTAAATAAAATGATTTATGAGTCATACATGGACATTAACGGTAGGATAGATTTAAAAAAAAAAAAAAATCAAGCTTTGATTATGTCCTTTATTGGCATAAATCATTAGAATCACGAGACTTTTAGCTTTTAAACGATGTATAACATGTTTAGATCCTCTGGACGTCTGATGATGTTACACTACAAAGAGAAAAAAAAAACACAGCGCGACCCGCCCGCAGGTCAAGTATCGCGAAGGGTTAACCTAATAAAATGGACTCTGGATGATGGATAACACACAGATGAGACAAACTGAGATTTGTAAAGCTTAATAATAAATATGGACAACAAGAATTTTGAGGTGAAGTGTTACATTTTTAGTGAGGAAGAACCCAAAAACCTCCTAACTGAACTGATTTCAGCCATTAAGGAGCAACAAAAGAGGAGACGGTTATCTAAACTGTCCAAACCTTGTAAACCACAAACCCAGTTCCACAGAATATTTCAAAATAGATGGAAAAAGAAATGAGGAATTCAGACTCTAAAGGAGGAAAAGGGAAAATGGACTTACGCCATTATTTGGCATCAATTTAATTGTAAATGTGTTATTAGATATTTGATAACACCTAAGAAATGGAGAAATGTGGACAGAAATACTAAGACAATGTAATATTAAATTAAATAAATTAAATTAAAAGTTGTGAAAAGAATACAGCAAAAAATGTAATAGTTAATTATTTCTAAAATATTAATTCTAATGATTTTTATTGCTTTTTTTATTACTTTATTGTACAAACTAAAGTCACTGTTCCTTTGGTTTCAGCTAACAGTTGTGGTGTCGTTCATGTTCCTTCAGATTTTTGATTCGTCACTAATGTGGAGATCTTGTGTCTGTGTTGGTTTTCAGGGCGACTTCCCCTGGGATGAAAAGGATTTTCGATACCTGGCGTTTACCGTGGCCGGAGTCGGCTCTCTTCTTCTCTACCTCTATTTCAGAGACAATGGCAGAGAGATCAGCTGGAAGGATTTTGTCCATCGTTACTTGGGCAGAGGCTTGGTGAGGAGTCAATGTGTCGTCTGTTCATGGGACAAAACGTTCAAATCATTTTATACAAAGATAACTGTGTATTTAGTGCTGTTCATGTGTAATCAGATTACCCAGGACAGATGTTGGTGCCAGGTGTTAACAGGCCAGAGCTGAGTCTAAAAGATAACACATGAAATGTTTTGGAAGCCTGAGTTGAAGTCATATAACGTACAAACTGGGACGAAGATCAACAGTCCTTCAAGCTGCTTCTATCATATTTTGAGATCTAACAATAATTTTTAAAACAAATAATTTTACAATCTAGACAGAAATGCAACATCTGCTTAAACCTAGAGCAGATGTTTTAAACTTGAGGAATCAAAGTAAGTGAAACATCCAACCAGATGTTGACCAGAGGAAAGCTGATTCTCACTTCTGAAGTGTTTTTAGCTCTTTTTCTAATCAGCTGTTGCCTCATCAGAAACATTTCCAATTTAGTTTCTAGAGTTCAGTCATTTGTTTTTACTCATTTGTAGAAATTGTGACGTATTTGGTTATTTTGAAGGAAACTTAACGACCATTGTGTATTTTATGCAGGTGGAGCGGTTGGAGGTGGTCAACAAACAGTTTGTCAGGGTCATCCTGGTTCCAGGAGCTGACACAGAATCAGTGAGTAGAAATAAGATCTGAACCCTTTCAGGTCAGCTCCATGATGCATTCATGGAGCTGGGGGGGGGGGCTGATCCACTGCTGCTATGTCCCTGAGCCAGCTGTGGAGGTAGTCACAGAGCTGAGTCTGTACATGTGTGTAGTGGGGGTGGAGCCATTTTAACTGATGATGCTGCTGTTTTTCTGTTGGTTCTGTCATCTGACTTCATGTTGAGCTCTACGGTTTCCATGATGTGGAACACAGAGAACCATAGAATCAGACATAACTTAGAGCTTGGAGTAAAATGCACAACGTCTATATGATTTTTGATATGTGGACAGAATATATTTTGGCTGCTGTTGTACACAACAACTCATCCGTTGTGGATCTTGTGATCCTTTTGGTGTTCAGGTCTCTGAGTCATGATAAAAAGTACAATCATCAGAAAAATGACCATATTCAAACCAAATCATGGGTGGGAGGAAGCAGTCGTCATCAGCTGATGAGGCAGGAGGTTATCAGCTTAACTTGATTGAAGTTTATTAAAATTCACTAAATCTTGTTGAGTCATGTTAATTTCTTACAGTCTTAATTTATTTTACCATAAAAAACACTTATTAGCTAAAGGAAATTTTGACAAAAAAGGAAATATTTAGTAAAAAAAAACAAAACAAAAAGGAGAAATCTAGGAAAAATAATCTAGTTTTGAATTAATTGAACTTGCGCGGGTAGATTGATTCCAATCTGAAGCTCATCTTTTGTCATAAATATTATTTATGATGATAGCCCAGAAGGAGGAGATCTGAATGAAACTGTATTGAATGATGGACTGCACGTTCCTGTGTTTGACCCTCAGAGTTACGTCTGGTTCAACATCGGCAGCGTTGATACTTTTGAGAGGAACCTGGAAGCTGCACATGTAGAACTGGGCCTGGAGCCATCACATCGAGCTGCTGTCATCTACAGCACCGAGAGCGATGGGTCAGTTTCCTCCTCATATGCTGAGTTACATCAGCTGGAACTGATGGAAGGAAGTCTTCATAAAAAAACATCTGTCTGCTTCTTCTCAGCTCGTTCCTGATGAGCATGATCCCCACCCTGCTGCTGATCGGCTTCCTGCTCTTCACGCTGCGACGAGGCCCGATGGGCGGAGCCGCTGGTGGTGGGAGGAGCCCTTTCAGCATGAGCGAGTCGACAGCCAAGATGATGAAAGACAACATTGAAGTGAAGTTTAAAGATGTAGCCGGCTGTGAAGAAGCCAAGCTGGAGATCCTGGAGTTCGTCAACTTCCTGAAGAACCCCCAGCAGTACCAGGACCTTGGAGCCAAGATCCCCAAGGTGATTACTCCTGGACTGAGCTCCTGAGGGGTGGGAGGGTCATTATGTGATGTTAGTTAAATCAGATTGTGTATGTTATGGCAGGGTGCAGTCCTGTCTGGACCTCCTGGAACAGGAAAGACTCTGCTAGCCAAAGCCACGGCAGGAGAGGCTAACGTTCCCTTCATCACAGTCAACGGCTCCGAGTTCCTGGAGATGTTTGTGGGTGTGGGGCCTGCCAGGGTGAGTAAAGGAATCCACACTGCTGCGTGGTGTAGGGTCACTCAGAACGTCTGAGTCATCTCTCTCTCTCTTGTGAAGGTGAGGGACATGTTCGCCATGGCGAGGAAGAACGCTCCCTGTATACTTTTTATTGATGAGATCGATGCCGTGGGGAGAAAGAGAGGAGGCGGGAACTTTGGTGGTCAGAGTGAGCAGGAGAACACCCTGAACCAGCTGCTGGTGGAGATGGATGGTAGGCTGCAGGATGTTGGGATTTTTATTAGGGCCCAACCGATATGGATTTCTTGATACTGATATAAAGACTTTAGAACAGGCCGATAGCCGATATAATGGCCGATAAATCCATCCACCAGAAAAAATGTCAAAAATATTACTGAAAGCTAAAACACTGCATTCTAAACTCATTCTTAAGCTCATGTCTACCTGTTAGACACCGTGAACTATCTGAATTATTAACTGATTCCAAAAAATGTAAATAATAGACAAGTTTATCTATTTTATGAACATTTATTTAGCACACACACACTATAACATGTAAACATCAGAACATGTAAAAAACAGTAGAACAATAGATCACAATAACTTGCAAAAAGCTTATAATAAAATAAATATTTTCTAATAGTAAAATAGTTGTTTCTTTAATAAGTCCAACAGGGGCAAATCCTAACGCAGAAAGCACTGCAGTAAAAAATAATAATTTATTATATTCAACTTTTACAACAAAGCCTGTAAATAACAGTAGAACACCTCACAAATTATCACAATAACTTAAAATAAAGTCAATATTATTTTTTTTAATAACAAAGACTTGGTATAAAAACTGGTAAAGAAAATCAATTACTTGCACTCCCATTGAAACTTGTTTAATGGAGATGCAGAAACAGTTATAGGACAAAAATAAATCAATAAAAAATATCGGAAAATATCTGCAATTTTTTACCAATAGCCGATATCACCCCGGACCCCCATATCGGCCGATATATCGGTCGGGCCCTAATTTTTAGGTAAAAATTTAAAAAAGATAGAACTTTTTTTTTTTTCACCTGTCGTTTTTTTTTGTTTAATTTCTTGCCCTCCAGGTTTTAACACTGCGACCAATGTGGTGGTCCTTGCTGGAACTAACAGGCCCGACATCTTGGATCCTGCACTGATGAGACCGGGACGCTTTGACAGACAGATTTACATCGGTATGGTGAAGGTTAAAGTCTGGGTTACCCTAATTCTGTCGATTTTTAACCCTATTTTACCAAACAGGAACTAAAGTATCACATAGAGGAGGGAGAGAAGTACATAACTTGAAAATTGTCATCAAATTTAGTTGGTTTGATGAGATCTGAGTCAGATCAAGGAGTTAATGATGAAAATCAGATGGTTTTTAATAAAAAGTGTCTCGTCTTATCAGAGTTTTTAAAGCTGTTTACTTGGATTCTGTGCAAATAATTTTTTTTCTGCAGGGGTTTCAAATTAAATGTTGTATAATAGAACCAGATTTTATTAGTTTGATCATTATAATATGCAGAAACTTGTTTTATTTACTCATTCCATCTATAAGGTTGAAGATAAAAGTGTGTGTTGAACTGGGTGAGACGCAGTTCACTGGCCTTTTGTTTGATTCTCTGATTGAACCCAGACGCAGAACCAACCCCGTGTAGTAGAGTAGATTTTACTGAAATGAAATAAAACTCTAATTTAGACATTGTGTAAGTGACGTTACTGCAGCTGTAATGTTCATGTACTGACCTCCGTTATATCTGAATCAGACTTTGTTAAACAAAAATAAGCGGTTCAATCAGAACATTTTCTTGAAATAAAATAAGCAAAAATACAAAATTCCATTTTTAAATGATTTCATTTAGTAAATAAAACAAATCTGTCCAAATCCACCTGTTTTAAGAAAAGAATTTACCCTCTAAACCTAATAACTTGTTGTAACAGCAGCTGTAGTCGTGTGTCAGATAATATCCAGAATCTCATCAGACTGAGCTCTAAATGTAGATGTGCACTTCTGCTCTCATGTCCTTTCAGGCCCTCCAGACATCAAAGGCAGAGCGTCCATCTTTAAGGTTCACCTGCGGCCGATCAAACTGGATCCCAGTCTGGATAAGGATGCTCTCGCAAGGAAGATGGCTGCTGCCACACCAGGATTCACTGGTGGGTAACATCCACTCTGTTTATTCTGTTTGAGTTAAGTGTTTTTAACTGTGTAGTAAATTCATTTATCTGCTTGTCAAGAAGAAAAAACCATTACACCCCACAAAAGCTGGTCTGCATGAGACGAGTCCTGCTGGCCTGTTGAAGGCGGATACAGATTATGTTACCTGGAACTTTGAGTCTGATGGTCGAGCAGATGACTCTATCATTAAAGCTGCTATACTTAATTTGCATAACAAATTAGCTTAACATATTTTTTTTCATGCCCATTAAAAACGTTTTAACACAGCATGGATACAAATATGTTGTGAAGATCAAAAAAACAAAAAAAAAATAATTAAGTGGTTCTCCCGTATTTGTCTAACAAATCAACCAATCAAATGTTTCGGCCCGGAAGGAATGATTGGACAGTCTCTCCAGTCATACGGACTTCTGCATTTATTTGGCTTCTGTGCTCCTAAAAACAGACATATTACCGCAGCACACCACTGCTGGGAGTGTTCGTCGCTCTACCATGTCACAGCAGGAGAAACAGCCGGCGGCTGGTTCCACGTCAGGTTCAGGACAAAGTAACAATTAATGTCAGTTGTTCGTTGTTATATTGTTTTTATTTACTGGTGATTCCATCATGTTACGGTACTTGAATGAACTGTGGACCAGTGTCTTGCACTCGGTCGTCTTCTGGGGCTACGCGTGTTTCCAAACCTGGGGGGGCGTGGCTTAGGAATTCTACCCGACGGGAGGGGCTGAGAGTTCTGTGACTTTGTTGACAGTCTAAGCTTGGTAATTTGAAATCAGGGATATCTGCTTTAAATTTAATGTTGAATTAACTAAGTTCTACAGTAAATGTTTCATGTAATTGAATAACAATATTTCAGTGGTCTTTTCAGAGGATTTTCACAGTTCTAACATGTTTAATAATGGTGTTTTATTTTTGTTTGAATCAGGTGCTGACATTGCTAATGTCTGCAACGAGGCAGCTTTGATTGCAGCGAGACATCTGAGTCCTTCGGTCAACGGCAAACACTTTGAACAGGCGATTGATCGGGTCATTGGAGGTTAGTGTGTGGTGATATTCAAGGCCAGGATGCGGCTTCTTGTACTTTTATTTTGTATATCTTGTCTTATCTTGTATATTTTATTTTGTTTATTATGTTTTTTATGATAAATGATTTGTGTGTTCAGGTCTGGAGAAGAAGACTCAAGTCCTGCAGCCCACTGAGAAGAAGACGGTAGCGTATCACGAGGCTGGTCATGCTGTTGTTGGCTGGTTCCTGCAGCATGCGGACCCTCTGCTTAAGGTACAAAAACCAAAAGCACCACGTCATCAGCACTCAGTATTTGGTGTGGTGTAATGCAGCATGTTGTATAAATATATCATTACTGAGAACATGTTGTTGGTAATAAAACCTTCTCAACCGACTTTAGATTTTATTTCAATGAAGATTATATAAACCCAAGACGTCCAACTGTATTTTACCTGTAAAATAGTTCCTGCGTTTCAGGCTTGTAACACATTCCAAAAGATGTTGTTTATGTGTATTTTTAAGGCGGCTGCACAGCAGCACAGTTGGTAGTAGTGTTGCTTTGCAGCAAGAAGGTTGTAGGTTTGAAACCAGGTTTCAGATTAGCCCTAGGTGAGTGTGCGAATGGTTGTTTCCATGTGGCTCTGCGATGGACTGACAACCTGTCCAGGTGTGACCCCGCCTTCTCGCCCAATGACTGCAGGAGACACCAGCTCCTCATGACAAGCTGGGGAAAAAATGACAGACTGATTTTTTTTAAAGGAATCTAAAGAAACTTTAGTGTGTAAAGGACAATGAGTCAAGTCTATTTATATGCATGAGATCCACAAGGCACTTTGCATTGACCATTTACAGCAGAAAGTGGGCGTGTTGAGGGCGGGATGTGATCCAGAAACACCTGAGCACATTTCTAGGTAAAGTGTGATTTATAAAGCGGAGGTTGCGTGCAGCTGTGCGTACGCCATGTTTTATAGGCCTTATTTGGCGTAAGTAGATTTTTTTTTTGCTGAGCTTAAGTACGATTTTAGTAAGGATTCTACTCAAAGTTTTATAAATGAGACCCCAGAAGAGGAGAAAGAGCATCTGGACTGTCAGGGAGTTCAGAAAGCCAGATTCCAGTGGTACAGGCTTGGATCAGCGTCCTTCTGTAATGAACGCATGAATACAGAAAAGTCCAGCAAAGGTTCCAGAGCAGCATCTGCTGTCTTCACATAGAACACATTTTCTCTAGAGATATCTGGGATTTTGCAACATTATTCACATTTTCAAGGTTGAGAAGAAGATGTGGACGGGTTCTGGACTGGCTGTCAACGAGGAACCGGCGGGTTCTAGAAGAGATGAGGAAGAAAACGAGGCAGATTCTAGAAGGATGGGTTCTTGACTCTTCTGCTGTTTTGACCCGTTCCTTATGGACAATGTTGCAGAATTTAGGAACTGATATGACCAGGAAATGTCAGAACTTTTGGACTCCTGAAGACGTGTTTGAAGGAAGAATGGGACTAAATAGAACCTGAAACTCTTCTTCACTTAGTTTTCTAACTGTTGTAGGAACATAAACAAGCTGTTTTTGGACTGTGGTCTTACCTGAGATGAAGGATCTGATGCATATGAACAAATTGAGGCTGATATAATATTTAGTCTTCGTGCTGTCTGACAGATGAACTTCATACCTCCCAGTTGGTGAAACTGTGTAAAAGCTTGTTTTGTGTGCAGGTGTCGATCATCCCGAGGGGGAAGGGTCTGGGTTATGCTCAGTACCTGCCCAGAGAGCAGTACCTTTACACCAAAGAGCAGCTCTTTGACAGAATGTGCATGATGCTGGGAGGTCGCGTGGCGGAGCAGGTCTTCTTCAGTCGCATCACCACCGGAGCTCAAGATGACTTGAAGAAGGTCACACAGTCTGCCTACGCTCAGGTGTGCACACCTATGCTGAGTTAGTTTTATTCATACAGCTGCAGGAGACATAAGGTTGTGTGTTGACACCCGATTCTGGTTCTTGGCATTCAGGTGGTTCAGTTTGGGATGAGTGAGAAAGTGGGCCAGGTTTCGTTTGACCTCCCTCGGCAGGGTGAGATGGTCCTGGAGAAGCCCTACAGTGAAGCAACAGCTGAGCTCATCGATAAGGAGGTCAGAGAGCTGGTGGATCGAGCCTATGAACATACCCTGCAGCTCATCAAAGACAAGATGGCGCTAGTGGAGATGGTGAGATGTTGTTATTCATCCTGTTCTTCTTTTATATCTACATTCTTATTAAAAGAATATTAAAGAAACAGGATTTATATTTTACAGGAAGAAAACTGACTTACTAACAAATAATAATTATTGGTTCCTTTAAAAAAAGTCCACAGCACATCAAATAGCTCGGTATCATTATTAACAAAATCAAAAAAAAAAATCCAGATTTATCAGAAGAGGGACACTATCAGATTGGAACTGCTGATCCCGAATGAATGAATGAATGAATGAATTTATTGTCATTATACAAGTACGGAGCACAAGTACAACAAAAATTACTTTGGAGACATATTTTCACTCTCACTCTCCCGAGGCAGCCACTGGGGGCGCCAGGGATTCCCTAAGTGTGGTACGCGCACCCCTGGAGGTGCATGAGCTGCCACTAGGGGGTGCGCGAGGTGAAAAATGTAATGGCGGACAAATGTAACGATAATAATTACAAAATACAGTATTGTTTCCCCACACAATAAAGACGTGTAAAAAAATATTTCCTCTGTAAAATTCTAAACAATGACAATTAAAATTACTATTCAAAATGCACTTGATTTAGAAATGAAGTGTAGAAGAGGTTCTTCTTCTTCTTCTACTACACAATTTAAGTGCGCACCTAGCTTGTGGCCTCTACTTCATTCATTATTGCAAATATGCTCAAATGGCCTAAATCGGGGAAACTGTCAGTAGAGAAATTGAAAGACAAAGGTACTGATAAAGGAGCGGAACCAAGAGAGAGTGAAGAATCAAAGGCAACAGAGGATAGAACAGCGACTGATACGGGAGAAGAAAATGAACAGGAGTTAAAAAAATGATGAGCTGGAGGAGACGGCAGAGGGAAAGAGTGTTTCAGATTAATTCAACAGCAGGAGTGCATTGTTGTGATCATTAGATCATCATTAGATGGTTTTTGTTCATTTGAGTAAACATGCCGTCTTTAATATAGCCTAAATAAAATTCAACGTCCTTTCAACAGTAACAAAAATGCTTGTTGCATTTTTTTTTTTTTTTGAAAGTGCGGGGGGGTGGGGGTGCGTCAACACGGCCGGGACATAAAAGGGGGTGCGTGACAAAATAAGTTTGGGAACAGCTCGGATATAAGATACACATACATACATATAGACGTATAAACTTATATATAGGAACCAGAAACAGAAAGAAGCCACACAAGTAGAGAGGAGAAAAAAAAATCCCTCTCACGCAGCGCCCTCTTGTGGCGCTCTTTGAGATGGTGAAAAAAACTTCTCAGCAGGGAACAGAAATAACAGAGTGAGGACATTAAGGGGCGTGAATGCAGTGTGTGATGTGGATATGTGTGAGAGAGGAATGTAAACACGGTTGCTGAGCAACGTTCTCAGATGTTTTTTGTCAGGAAATCACTGTCCTTGAGAGTCTGTACGCCACAGCTGGGCATCTGGAATAGGGGGATTCATTATCACCATCTATACAAGCAGTTTAATCAGTTTCCTGCTCTGTGTGCAAAAATGTTCCCCTGATTTGGACGTAAATACAATAAATAAAAGCCGACAGTCTGCAGTTAGAACACATAATGTTTGTTTAATTTCAAATCCATTGTGGTGATGTAGGGTGTGGTCTGCAAACAGAAGAAAAATAAAGACAGTAATAAAACAGCTGTGTGAAGTAACTAATAAATTAACAGAAATACTTAACAACATGTTTAATTACCACCGCAGCAACAAAACTGTTAAACATGCAGCATCTCTCATAGCAGCAGTAGCTGTTTGTCACACACTGTCACAGAAACATGCTTGACTTCAAGGATCCTATTAGTTTAAGTTTTTATTAAACACCTGATGTTTTACTTCATCTCATCTTTAGGTGGGGAAGCGTCTGCTTGAGAAGGAGGTTCTGGATAAGGCGGACATGGTGGAGCTTCTGGGCCCACGGCCGTTCCAGGAGAAGTCCACGTATGAAGAGTTTGTTGAGGGAACAGGGAGCTTCGAGGAAGACACAAGCCTTCCTCAGGGTCTCAAAGACTGGAACCAGGAGAGGGGAGAGGAGTCTGAGGAAGCCAGTTCAACATGGGACAAGCAGCAGGCGATGTAGTTCCTGGAACACTTGGACAGGATTACCGAAGTGCTTCTATCTGGTTTTTATTTGGGCAGAGACGAACTCCAAACTGAGACTGCAGCTACCAGCAGATTGGTAATTTATCTGATGTTTGGATTAACTGTGTTCTGAAGATGGAGTTCTCCCTGAGAACGAGGAGAAGGGATTTGTTCTGCAGCCAGTCAAACTTTAAAGATTTTTTTTTTTTTATCATTATTGACAAGTTTATTTTTCTGTAACACGAAATGTGTGACAGGAGAAAAACTTCCCACTGACATGTTGAGAGCTGACGTTGGATTTATTTTATTGACATTTTATGCTGTAAAAATATAATTGTGTACATTTGTGTGAACTGGTCAATCACCAGGCTGCTGCAGCCTCAGAATGATCTAGAACAATATTAAATTTAATTAAAAACCTGAATTTTCTGAAGATTTTATGCTGAATGTAAAGAAAAAGCTCCTGTTTCTGCTTAAACATGCAAACTAAGACTCAGTCAAACACAAAGCAAGTGATATAGAAAACCCAGCGTCATCGCTATGGTAACCGCTTCAAAGTCAGTTGTTTCTGTTAGCTTCAGTCTGAGTCCGACACCACAAGCTGCTTAATGGCATCTGATTATTAGCAGGTAACACCTCACATGGGTGGGGGGGGGTGGGGTTTTGGGTTTGGGGGGGTGTTATCTGGCAGTTAGTGTTTAAAATTATTTCCATATAAAGATTCAGTCTTCATGCTCAGCAAATATTTTTGTAGTATTTTTGTAATATTGACTTAGTACTACATAGTAAAGCAGAAGAAGCTTTTCTACAGTAAAGTGTGGGGTTTTGCTGTGATTCTCGTGCAGTACCTTTTATAACCTCGTCCCAGTTCTACTAAGTGTTTTAAATATATTACTTACTCTTTCAGTATTTTCTGTTCTAAATGTACATCAAAGACCCTTCAGCACCATGAGGGAGGATCAAACCACCGATCTGGCTGGGCGACAGCCTCTCTACCACCGAGTCTAAAGCCGACCCACTTGTTTCTTTCATGTATGAATTATAAAATTGTCAAGTTTTTTAAATTCATCATCAGGCGTGAAAAATACATTCATTTTTTAAACATATGCTTTGAAAAAAGTTTTCTGTCCTTTCAGGTGGACAAAATGTGTTTTGACTGTGAAACATGTTTATGATAAACACGTGTAGATTATGACATCATCCTGATAAGAATATATATACTGTATGTGACAGACAGTCTGTGGAGGGACACTAGAGTCTAATGTGGTGGTTTATGTGCAGATAAACCAAAAACATCCAAACATGCACCAGAAATGGATGTTTGATGACTCCTTAGCCGGAGGACTCTGGTGGTGGGGGTGGGGGGGTCGAGTCCATCACACCAGCAGACATTGCAGATAATTAAAGAGGCCCTTCCATTAAAAACCTCAGAAAAAAAATTTTCTGAGGTTTCGGTTGAATATTTTAGCTCCACAGATGTTCTTACCTTCATAGTGGGTGTGAAAACAGATCAACAACTTCTCTTTCAGTATTTATCTCTCAAACTACGCAGGTGGTGATAAAACCCAAGTTCAAACGGCCTGTATCTGTTTCGTCACAACTCCTTTGTTTGTTAGTATTCATCAGCTCCCGCAGTTGAAACCACGCCTAGCATGCTGCTGGCTAAAAGCTGTAGCATAAGACATAGCAAACAGGAAGAGAGAACGTCTGATGTTGCCATGCGCAGCGGGGCAGGAAACAGTATACCTTGCTCTCATAGGCTAGTTTGTTAGCCAATCAGAGTCCAGCAAAGATGTGATTTTAAAAAAGCTGTAAATGACTGAAGATAAGAATCAGCTTCTCAACGGTCTGCAACCAGAATATAAGGTGGATTGCTTTCCTTGGGCTGGGAGCATCTTTGGAGGAGGAGTTGAAATATATTGATGTCTTGTTACAACAGGATGGAGCGTGAGATGAACCAACAGATTGTGGCTTCATCTGCTGTAACGTGGGCACAACTCAAGATTTATTTATTTCTGTTGCAGTTTATAACTTAATCTCTGTTTATCTTTCCATAGACATGATAACTGGTCCATCTGTCTGTGTCTCTGTCCTCTCAGACCCCAGCGGGTCGAGGCAGAAGGTTCTGGTTCTGCTGGAAGTTCTTCCTGTTAAAACAGAGTTGTTCCTTTTCACCATGACCTCGTGCTGCTCAGGATGGAGGATTGTGTTGAAATGGTAATTCAACACTATCATTTGGCTCCTTTGGACATTTTCTACTAATTAGCTTTTCATAACTTACTGTATCTGATTAATATTTATAATTGATTGACATATTTTCATAAATCTGACTTTCAAATCTTGAGTGTTGATGTGAATTAATGCTCTATAAACTAAACTGATGTATAAACATACAAATTGGACAAATGTGCTTTTATGAAAAAGTTTATTCTCAGATATAAAGTTCAATGTGGCTCTTTATTTTCAGCATAAAATTGCTCAATATTTGATAATGTTGCAAATCACAAAAGTATGTTAGAAACAAATAAAAAAACTATAAAAAACTTAAGAGGTGAAATAATTTGGTGTTTTCACTATTTGTTTTGAAATTGATTGAACAGAAAAGACCCACAGCAGATATCAGTACCATGTGTTACATGTAAAGTACACAACTATATACTATCATGTCTCCTGATGACACAGAATTGAAACTCTTTTCAACTGTATTTAAGACATCAAGCATACAGACGACACATAATTTATTACAGCTCAACTGAAAAAAAACTGAGATTTCTCTTAAAGTAAAATAACAAGCTCCAACAATGAACCCAAATAATAATATTTTATTCAAAATTTAAATCTGTGATTGTAAATTTTATTTTATAACCTTTGAAGTATTTCCAGTTCATGCTTTTATTCCATATACTGTAATGCTCCTTCATCTCTCTCAGACTGCAGGTCTGCTCCTGGTTCCTCGAGGTTCTAAAAGTAGAACGGGAGGCAGAGCTTTCAGTTATCAGGCTCCTCTCCTGTGGAACCAAGACCGGCCCTGACCTGAGCTGCATGGTGCCCTAGGCGAAAAAGGATTTTGGCGCCCCCTACTGCCCAGAACAGAAACAATGTAACTCAATAACTGGATTACATTGCAAAAAATATTTATTTATACTAAAATGAACAGTAGAGATGATAGATAGATATAGATAGATATTTATTTATTACTTATTTTGCTCTTTATATGAGATGAATGGTGTGTCCAACAGTTTGTCCAAAAAAAAAAAAGGAGATTTTGGTGCCCCCTCCAGCAGAGGGCGCCCTAGACAATGGCCTAATTCGCCTATGCCCAGAACCGGCCCTGTATGGAACTAACTTCTACTTTGAATCTGTGAGATAGAGACACTATCTATATTTAAGACAAGACTTCAAACTCTCCATTTTCAACAATCCTATAGTTAGCTTAGGTTTTCCTGATCCATCCCTTTAGTTACGCTGCTATAGGCTTACTTTGCTGTCTTTACTCTCTGTGTTATATTTACTATTACTGCTGCCACTAACGTTGACTGTTTTTTATTGATGTTAAAAGTTTCTATAAAACATTTTGGTGAATAAGAACATAAAAATCAACAACCATTTTTAGATAAAAAGCTACATATGCTATATTCTTGTTATTGTGTCAACACTTCTCTTTACATACAGTGTTCATGATAAGAAGCTTCAACTTTATTCCCACAAACTCAGTCTGTTTAGGGAGAGTTGGCTGTTCCATGCTTCAGTCTCAAGATTGTTTGATACATTCAGAAAAATATTTTAGCCTCAAATATGAGTAAAAAATAAAGTGTTAAATAGTCTCTTATCCATGCAGCAATAAAAACCAACAGTCTGTTTGGAAATTCTGACATGAACCAGAGCTCCTCTTACTGTATCGCTCAGGTCAAAACGAAACAAACAAACATTCCTTTGGTCATCTCTCCAATGTTTCCCTTCACACCATCTTTATCTTTATCCTCTCTGTTCCTCCAGTTTTTGGTTTACGTCCAGAGGAGTGAGACTAATGAGACAAGCAGAGAAGCAGAGACCAGAGACAAAGACAAGGAGATGGACGATGCTCCGCCACAGTCCTTAGCATCCTCCTGGTGGACAAAACAGTCAACAGTGCTTTGGTTATTAGTTACTAACATGTTTTGTCTTTTAGACTCTTGTGTATCAGTGTAGATGAGTCTGATGACCTCACACTGACCTTTGGGTGGTAGGAGTGACACGACTCTGGACGCCGCCGCGCCTTCTGAGACTTCATTCTGTTGCACTTCACAGTAGCGTTATGTTCACACGTATTAAAGAAGACAAACTAGAAATAACTGAGTCAACTGATTTTTATTCCCATCAGAAAAACCTGGTGTTCTCTAGTAGAACCTGGATTTTATGGAACATGAATTCTATATGGACTGTAGAGCAGCTAATGAACATGTTCTCCCTGCAGTTACAGTCTGTCTCCAGTAGAGGGCAGTCTCATTCCCAAGTGAAGGATATATTTGATTTCTTTGGGTTGTAGCAAGATGGGTCCAAACTGACGAGAGCAGTCACAGTCGGCTTGAGTCACAACCATAACCAAGTTACTGTCAGGAATCTGCTGGACTACAAACATCCTGAAACACAAACAAATATGCATCATTCAGTCAAAGCAGCTGCAGCCTTCGCTCTCAGTCTTTCATCACCTTGACATTACTCTTGCCATGTAAAGAACTTGGACACAATATTGTTTCTGCTACAACAAGACCTGAAACTATCCAGCTCTGTTCCACTAAAGGACTGTAAACTTACTGAAGGGACATTAGAAAAGACGATGAGGTTCCAGCAGTTAGGTTATATTTTATGTTCTAATTTTAGCAACCAGAGTCAGTATCAGATAAAAACCCTTGTAAGCTGATGTTTGGTTCCTGGTTCTGATAATCAGATGCAGTATTTTTCAACAGGCAGCTGCTTGGGGCTTCTAAGCTACAAGATGGTGAACAAAAACATTATTTTTATAAACTATAATTTATCGGTTATCAAAACAAATGACAACAACTGAACAATGATGGGGAGTTGTTAAACCATCAATTATTTATTAAAGTTGCAACAAACACTCGTTAAATCAGTACAAAATAACTTTTACAACTTTAAGCTACTGTTATGAAACTTGTCTAAGCGAATACTCACTGAAAAACATGTTCAGCTTCATATCAGACACTCTGTGCACCACAGATGGTTTTACAATAGACTAAATAACTTCAGTAATGTGTGGCAGCTGGAAGTGGTGTTCTGATCATTTATGCTGCCCTGATGAAAAAAGCCGCCATAGTACGAATTGACAACTTATTTCATAACGAGATGTTATTAGAAGTTTATACAGTATTCTTGTTTATAGTGAGTGTGTCCTGTTAGTTATTTAAATATATAGTATTTTTATGATCCTTCTCTGATATTTTTTATATAAAAGCCCTCTGGGTCCTTATCGGCCATTGTTGGGTCCTTCTCCCCTCGGTGTGTCCAAACATTTGCCTGTCGCTCTGACAATGCAAAGAAAGTAAAATAACATCATATTTAGTGTTTCTGTCCTGGGAGAATTTATTTGATAGGTAAAATGTATTTATGGAAAAATATAGAAACAAAAAATAAATGATAAATCTGTTTATTGAAGTCAAGACTGTAGAACGGCACATGTGCAGAAGGAATCAGTAGCACATCTCACCAGGCAGCATATTTCTACAGAACACCGGTTCAGAAAAGTTATTTAGTACTGCTTCAAAGAGGCCCTTCTATTGATAACGTTTTTTTTCTGAGGTTTCTGTTGAATATTTTAGCTCCACAGGTGTTCTTACCTTCATAGTTGGTGTGAAAACAAGTCAACAACTTCTCTTTCAGTTTTTATCTCTCAAACTACGCAGGTGGTGATAAAACCGAGTTCTCCCGAGTTCGAACGGCCTGTATCTGTTACGTTACAACTCCTTTGCTTGTTAGTATTCATCAGCTCCCGCAGCTGAAACCACTCCTAGCATGCTGCGGGCTAAAAGCTGTTAGCATAAACATGTATCAAACCGGAAGAGACTTGGTATGCTGTTGCCATGCGCAGCGAGGAAAGAAACAGAAAGCCGTGCTGTCATAGGCTAGTTTGTTAGCCAATCTGAGTCCATCAAATTCGCATAAAGAATATTAATGAGTTGCAGCCTGAAGCCGGACGAATCTTCATGCAGACAGATTGAAAGGTCTGTTAATATGTGTTTCCTGTTTTTAAGATATAAAATGTTTCATATTACTGGTTAATATTTAAGAAATAACCACAAAGTCATGACATTTGTGTGAAATGGCCTCTTTAAAGAAGGACCAAGGGAATTTTTGCTTAGGACACTAACCCAAACAGAACCTGGAATCACCTCTGCTGATAACAGAACCTTTTTGTAAAAGTGGAGTGTGTGTGTATCATACTTCTGACAGCGTCCACACTTGATGAGGCTGTTGGCTTCTTTGATTGATGGGTCATACATGAAGCTGGGGTACGTGGTGTCGCAGGGCTGCAACGCCTCCACCTTCTTCTGCTTATGAGCTACAAAACACACACACACACGTTTGTTTTGTTATCCTTATGGGGACCGTCCATTGACTTCCATTGATTTTAGTAACTAGATTTATACCTAACCCAAACCCTTTTCCTAACCTTAACCATTACTGATCTATAACTAACCCTAAGACTAACTAAAACTCTATTCACACCATACCTATAAACCTAACCCCTAACCCTAAAAAGGGGAGTCCCCCTCATGGGGACCAGGCTTCGGTCCCCACAAAAACCCTCGGACCCCAGAAAGATAGTAAAAGTCTAGAAACTGGTCCTCAGGAGGTCAGAAAAACAAGAACACGCACGCACGCACACACACACACACACACACACCATATTTAGACATGCTCCTCTACATAAACACAGTCATGTTGTACTCACACATGTGATAGCCGGCTTTGGCTGAACGGATGAAGATGAATCATGGCGATCACACAGACGAGGATGAGGAGGATGAAGAGGAAGCAGTCATTGATAAGTGATGTTTGAAAATGAAACATATCGTTACTGATGAAAACACAAAGGACACATTTTGAATCTAAATTTGTTTGACAGAAACTTTTCTGATCTTTGAAATCTGCACAGAGCAGAACTCCAGACTTTACCATGACACTGTAAAGGTGTTGTTTTACTGAATGAAGACTGTCCCTACTGGATTATATGATTATTAGATGGAAGAAGTGCTTTTATTTCTCCTCTGTGGAATGTGTACAAGCACTCTGCTGTGGATTCACACTGTTTTAAATCCTTCTCCAGTCACACTAACAGCTCTGTCATCACAAACATGTAGATCTTTGGTCTAATTCTAAGAGCCAAAGTAAATCAGAGCTGCGAGCAGCAGCTCTTGCACGTCAGCAGGACTCTGGCCGGTGTTGTAGTCGAGGGTTTCAATGTTTTCAGACACGACTCATCAACTTGGTTTATTTATTTTCTGTATACTGGTAACTGACTGGAGATGACAGTGTATTATATAGTTTATATTGTGCATCATATACATGTGCAGGTGTTTACAAGGGAACCCTCATCAAACTTTTAAAATGTGGTGCAGATTTAATATTTTATTCATGAAATATGAATATGGAAAAATTTCAAACTTTGAGATCAAGCTACTGTCCATCAACTCCACTTAGAGTAGATGTAATCTTTCAAAATTTACAGATCCTTTAAGATAAAACCTTTTTGTTGTTTCATTTAGATCCTTTGCTAGCCATCAAGGGGGTCAAGGAGGATCTCCCTCCATGTCTGAGAGGGTCCTGGAGGACTTGCCTCTCTTTTGGTTCTTCTTCCTGAGTCTGAATGGTTTCCAGGTGATGGGGGTCCCAGTGGACACTTCTTCACCACCTCTTGTTCTCATATCAGATGGTGTCCAGGGGGACACCTCTCCTCTTCATGAGACAATTTTAGTTTCAGAGTCGGATGATGCAACAATTACAATGATTTGTTAAAATGTTTTCAGTTGCTTGTTTTGTTTTCCCCTGTTTGAAATTCTCAGTCCTTATTTATGTTGGTAGAATTGGACTTTTGCATAAAAAGTTTACATTGAAAGGACCCGATGGAAATTTACTCACAGTCTCCTGATTTAAGGTTTCTTTTTTCACATATACTCTGCAGACAGATATTTCTTTCTGGTAACCAATTAAACACCATGAAAAGAAGGACTTAACTGACAATCATCTTAATGTCTTACCATCCACAAAATAATCAGCATGCCAGAGACCACAGAGGTTCAAATCCAGCAGAAACCTGGCGGAGAGCATAAAGACAGATGAGTAAATAAAACATGAAACATATAACATCTCCTGTTTTCTGGAGGAAATTCTCCAAAGTAGCATCAACAGAGACGTATTTATGCTGTTTATTATCAAATATCTGATTAAAACATTCTGTATCAACATTTCAATAGTAGACAGCAGTTCTCTCATATCTCAAAAATATCTATCCACAGCATTACATGTTCCCATATACAGGAAATGACCTGCTTCTTTAGTGCATGGAAATTTCTTCAAGACACATCGTGCGCTATCCAGGCCTGATGTAATGTCGTGTAAAGTACTTGTGTGGACATGCAATCAGGGATTTTTAAAAACTAACTCTACAGGTTTGTTACAGGCAACCCCGGGTTCTACCCCAGGTTCCATCCTGGGTTCTACCAGATTCTACCCTGAGTTCCACCCCCAAGCTGAGAGAATTAAAATTCAATCAAACCTTCAATCCTACTTTTAAGATGAATATTGAGGCCTATAAAATACAAGAATGATCCAGGACAGTGGAAAAAAATATTAACTAGACAATCAGATGTTAAAAAGGATCATTTTTTACTTTATAAAACTGCGAAACATTTCTTGCACTATGATGTCAGTGAAAATACAAATATTGTTTCCCTTGAATGTTGAATAAATACTGACAAGCGTGTAATTATACCTTTCATTTTTTATCAATGCCATGTCTAAAACTGGTTAAAGCCTCCATATAATAAGGGTCATTCAGCTGATCACTCAATATGTTTTCATTAAACGTACGTAAGAATTAGACGTTGTTGTCAAATTCAAATCCTGCAGTTCATGTAAACAAAAACCTGTCTGCTCTCAGCCACTCACTCCCTCCCCTCCCTGATTATACTGTTGGGTTGCCAGTTCTGATGTTAAGTCTTGTTTTGTTTCTCTTGTATTTTTTTAAATTATTGGGAATGTCTATTTGTTCAGCATTGAGTTTTCCTAAGTGTGTTTGAACGCCCCATCACGTGCAGCTCGGCTGCTCAGTTGGAAGGATGTGGTGGTTTTTTACTTTTTGCTGCTGCTCTTTGTGGAATTCCAGCTGCTTGTGTTGAAGACTTGGCAGCCTTGCAGACTCACATGTGATTCGTTATGGAAACAGGAAGTCTGGACGTGTAAATAATGATTCTGGTCCGGGTTAGCTTTTTTTAAAATGACAGAAACTAGCGACCACCCAGCCGACCCAGCCGACTGAGATCCAGTTCTGTTACAATGTGACTTTATTTTCAACATCGGTGGAACATTAAACTGTTGTGTTAGTATTTACCTGTAAAATTCTTACATACTGTACCTTTAATCCTATATAATGATTAATGAACGTGTACCATTGGCATTTTTATTTGATAGATTTGGATTTTATTTTGGTTTTTGGTAGCCATTTAATTTATTACAATCTATATTTTTGTAAAAACTAGATTTTTCTTAAGCTTATGGGCCATTTACCTATTTAATGTTGTTTCACTGATGTAATTCATCAAGTTTTTTCTTTTAGTAACAAATACGTCACATTCTTGAAGTTGGGATGTTTGATCAACTTGAAATTTCTGTATTATTGAAACCATATTTCATGAATATAAATCTCATACTAACCCACTAACTATTTTGAGCTAAGATTGATCCACACGTCCCTGAATGACCAAAGTAAATGCAGCTGTGTGACACACCTGCATTTCTTTCACTGTAATGCATATGGTTAGTTTGAATTATTTTGGCCTTGACCAACTTTTTCTCAGTGTCACATCTTTTATATGGATGTATCTTTGTGCAATCTCAAGCTATTTACACAAGTAAAAACATGTATGTAAAAACATTATCATAACGAATAAGGTATATTACCTTGAAAACAAAATTACAATTAACGGGTGGGCTACACTAATGTACCAGGTACTACTTACATTAAAGCATTGGAGAAGAGCCATCTTATTAAGGTAACAGCTATGTAAAATGGCTACATGACAGAGAAGAAGACACAAATATATTATTACATTTGGTTTGTTAGTAGTGATTAAAAACCAGGGAATAGCCTAACCTCCACTTTCAGAACAGCTGCATCTTTTATTACATGTAGAACTGAATGGTTTTGTAACAAAAACAAAAACACATGAGCAGAAACGAGACTCACACTGAGTAAAGGTTGAGCTCTGTTGGCATGATGGTGGCTGTTTTTACACATGCCTTGGTAGTCAAACAATGACACTCTGCAAACAAACATTTAAGTCAGGTTTAGTGAATGTTGTAGACAAATAAGTACATGAAGTTCAAGTCTGAATCAAAAGGTACTTTTTGAACATTCCCATCTTGATTAGCGAAGCCATAACAGATCCATCCACCTCCCCAAAGAAACGACCAACCTGAAACAAGATGGCAGGAAGTCATGCAGTTGTAAATGCAGTTTAGCAAAGTTAATTTATGGAATAACAACATTTGAAGGCATCACTGACTCTATGTCATAAAGAAGTAGTTCAAAAGGCCATAAGGAACTAGTGTCTAGCAGTTGGCTATCAGTTGCTGAAACTGACTTTAAGGACATGGAACATCACTTCTCTGGTGGGGACTGTGAAAACCAGGATTCTCAACATCAAGAGCGGCTAAGAAGCAACTTCAGACACAGTGTTTCAACATTTGGAAATCACAACTAGAGTTTGAGGAGGTACTACAAAGTGAAAAGGACAACGGGGAGCCAGGAGAACAGGTCAGGTAGATTTATCATCATCCTCAACTGAATATGGATCTCAAGCCCCATTGAGAAGCTGATAAACACCAACAACTTGTACCCCTTACAATCAGGAAGTAGTAATAACCTTTGAAAGTCTACTAATGAGCAAGACATCAACTTACTCATCCATTTCACCAGGATTTACCACAAAAACTTTGGAATGTCAGTAGCTAACCAATAGAGGCAAGGTGAGTACAGCTGAAGGGGTTGAACTACCTGAGGGCAACACTACAGATGTGACTTTGGAACCCCAAGGTAATGCACATAGCAACCACAATGCTGCAAGGACGTCAACCACAGCTAAGAGTAAGTCAGGTGTGGAAGAGCCAGCTGAATGTAAGACGAAGGTCCAAGCCTTCAACACATCCTGCCAGTCACCAGATATGTTAGAACATCTTGGCCAAAGAAGGAACTAGATGTCAGGTTCAGTGTCTGGGCTGTGTTTTTGTGTTTGTGTCGGGTGAGTGATATCCTTCTCAGAGAAGATCTTCGCTGGAGAGCTGTGGCGGCCTGATGAGCAACACCTGGAGGCTGTAGCGGAGCCAGAGTGGGGGCAAGGGAGCGGTCGCCCCAGGGCCCACAAGGTCATAGGGCCCCGTTTTGCATGATGTGTTCATGTTTAATCGTAAATTTATTAGAATAAAATAGGCAGTGTGTGCGTGACGGTGTACGTCTATGATTGTGGGCTCCAATAGGTTAATCCTTACATTACAACTGTCCATGAATGCATCGGAGCTGTGAACCAGCTCTGATTGGCTGTGTGAGGAGAGAGTGCGCAAGAGAAAGAGACAATTTGATGAAAAAACAGGAGATTGCGCCATCCAAGACGGTAGACTTCGCTTCAAAAGGGAGGTGTATTTCTACATTCTTGACATCTTTGTGGGACAGTTTGAAAATAGATTTTCAGACTTTAAAGAAATGGCCAAACTGTTCACAGCACTTAACCCGAAGCACTTTGAGCAACCCGATGCTGAAATGAAAATGCTGCAGCTTGCACGCTTCTACGCAGAAGACGTCTCCGAGCCAGAGGAAATTGTGCAGGAATTCCACTCATTTCGCACATTATATTCTGAATTGGAATTAAAGCTGACAACCGATGCAGTTCTGCCTTTTCTCATTGCCAATGACATGGATAGAGCAAACCCCCCTCTGACCATTCGCCATAAAATTTACAAAACGATCCCCATCAGTAGCGCCAGTGCTGAACGAAGTTTCAGCCGCATGAAGCTCATAAAAAACAGTTTGCGTACATGCATGGATGAGGCCAGACTGAGCCGGACATAAACATTGATAAGGAGAAAGTGGTCGGCAAGTTTGCCACCATGAAGGACAGGAGGACAAAACTTTAAAAGAGGACCACAGCTTGTACATAGTTCTGAACGTTACCTTGTTTTCCACGTTACCTGGATGATTTTTTTTGTGGAGAGGATTATGGTGGAGTTAACTAAACTGCGGCAGCCAGCGCAGAGAGCCACTGGTGACTCAGTGAAACCTTAAAAACATATTATTTTTATCAGAATGTGGTGGTCTTGACCAACTGCCTCTTTGAATGTGCTTTGTGTTGCTGTGAACTATAACAGACCACCGAGTCTATTTTCCATTATAGAAAATGTTATGATAAACCGCTGTGTCTATATCTATTTAAATAGATTGTGTAATGTTAAACCAAATGTGTTCATTTTATATTTAAGTCGTTATGAAAGATGGTACAGATTTAGCCGGTGACTATTTGTCTAAGCTTTCAGCACCACGGACAGCCGACGTTCGGATATTGACACCTGTCAGGCTGCATTTGTGTGTGTTTTTGTTCTTCAGAATAAGTTTGTGGACTGGTTTCTGGCTTTACTTTGCTTTTTGAGGAATGTAGTTTTGCTTAGCTCAATAAAAGTGAGCATTAGTGTTGTTTGATAGGATGAGGTGTTGATTAAATGGTAAAATCACTCCCTAAAGGGCCCACCTAGAATGCTCCGCCCCCTTTGTACTGAGACCCACGCTCCGCCTCTGCCTGGAGGAGATCTGGGCTGATTGAGGAGCAGGTTGTATTTAAGACGCTGACAACCCTTCATTCCTCGCCTGGTTGTTAACCTCCACGGTACAATCTTTGAGCCAATCTAACCTCCCAGTTTCCTAGTGTGTTTCTAGTGTTTCTTAGTGAACTATTTAGTATATTGGTAACCTGTTTTCCCCAGGATTCACCTCAGCCTGCTCCTCGTCTTCCCTCCTGAGTTTCCCTGTCTGTGTGCCAGTGGAACCTTGTACCTCTGTGGACCCCTGTGTGACCGATCTCCTCCTCACTGCCTTCCCTCTCTTCAGCGCTCTCACCCGGCACTGGATTCCACCTCTCTGCACAGCCGCACCTCTGAACCTGCCCTCCCTCGAGCTCCATCCTCATCATCCTCATGTGAGTGAAATCATTCACCTGCTGCTCTCATCTACAGTCCCTGGATCCTGCCCTCCAGAAGTCCTGAGCACCGAGCACATTCAATCACTTTTGCACCAGAGAACGCTGTCTGTGTCTGAGTCTCACATGTGGGTCAAACGGTTGCCAGAGAACATGTCACTAGAAGCCACGAATACTGATGCAAAAACTGAGAGGCGGGTTTCACCCCAAGCCCAGCACCCTGAGACTGTACAGCAAGTAAAAGGACGAGGGCTGAGGACTCGTGAGCATCAAGGCCACTATGCAGGATAAAACAACAAAGATCCTGGAAAACATACGAAAGAAAGACACTTAATGAGCAAGTGAGTGTCTTAAAACCCAATGTAGAGGAGGAGGAGCTGTATGAACCTTCATGGAGAGATAAGGCCCTTCACAGCACGAAATATAGGCAGATTGAGCACCTAGTATAAATCCACAAATCCTACCAGTGGCCTCTGCTAGACGACCCGAGCTAGAAGGACAACCACTCATGACCATGAAGGGTGAGTTCATACTGGTTTCTTTACATATGTATTTAAAACATATTAAAATGTAACTTTTATTGTTGAACTCTTGGCGAGGTCACCCTGTAACAGAATCTCAAGAGGATTTACCTACAAGGCCTGAAGCTCAGCAAACGTTCAGGAAGTATTTATAATATCTGGTTAGTAGGGACACTGGGAACACAGTAAATATCCAAACAATTAAAAGTTTCTGCAGCAGACACACGCTAAGGTTATCAGAACAGTTAATTGTTGTTTGTAGTGACTGTATCCATCTTTTATAGTACTTTAACGAAGTTTTAATTCAACAAAACAATAAATCATTTAAAAAGAAGCATCGTGCTCTTCCCAAGGGAAATGCTGGCCAAAGATTAAATTATAGTGTTTATAACAAAAATAACAATAAACTAGCTGAAATGAATGAACAGCATTGAGTAATGACTGCTGGGCTGAATGTATGTAAATACTCTGAATATCTAAATATATAGCATCATGGTAGGTTAATCCTCAGCGTTATGGCTCTGAACTGTTAATCCACCTCGAACATATAAACCTCCGGGTCTGTACGCCTCTACGCACAGAGTGATACTTTAGCATCAACGTGTATTAAAGCTGTATCAGGGTCAAATGACGTTAGCAGGTGCAACAGCTGCTGTAATTACATTTAATGCAGCACAAATACATGAAATAAACCCAAGCTGGCCTTAACTCCTGTGAGCCATCCAGATGTTGTTTGTCAGCATGTGAAATCATCCACATGTTCACCACAAACCCTCTTTTAACTTCAAGTGCAGGTTTACGACTCTGAAACTGAAACTCAATAAGTAAACCAAACTGATTTGAAACTAAGCATGTACAATGAAGAACAAAAAAACCTAAAAACAATTTTATGTAGGTAAAACGTATTTGAGCACATAGCAGACTTGTCGTGTGCCTGAAGGATTTCTTTAAAGAGGCCATTTCATACACATTTCAGGACTTTGTGGTTATTTCTTAAGTATTAACCAGTAATATGAAACATTTTACATCTAAAAAACGTCAGGAAACACTTATTAACAGACCTTTCAATCTGTCTGCGTTAAAATTCGGCTGGTTCCAGCTCCTTCTGTCAGGCTTCGAGCAGCAGCTCGTTCATATTCATTGTTCGAATTTGCTGGACTCTGATTGGCTAACAAACTAGCCTATCAGAGCAAGGTATACTGTGTCCTGCCCCGCTTGCAATGGCAACGTCAGATATCGTGTCTTCCTGTTTGCTATGTCTTATGCTAACAGCTTTTAGCCAGCAGCATGCTAGGCATGGTTTCAACTGCGGGAGCTGATGAATACTAACGAACAAAGGAGTTGTGATGAAACAGATACAGGCCGTTCAGACTCGGGAGAAATTGGGTTTTATCGCCACCTGTGTAGTTTGAGAGATAAAAACTGAAAGAGAAGTTGTTGACCTGTTTTCACACCCACTATGAAGGTAAGAACACCTGTGNAGCTAAAATATTCAACAGAAACCTCAGAAAAACTGTTTTTAATGGAAGAATTTCTTTAACCTAGCTCTGCCAGATCTATGTGTAGCCCCACCTCTTGTCGAGTTGGGGACACACATTCGTGGGTTTGGAAAACTTCTAATCTCGTGAGAATCCATCTTGCAGCGCAATGTTACTTTTTTTTTTTTTTTGACAGCACAACAAAAATATGAATGAGAGAATTTTTACTGGAAAATGCAACAATAAGAAAAAGCTTCCTGTTCCTGGATGGATGACATCATCTAATGACATCATCTATCAACACAACCTTTTTTTTTAATTTTATAAAAGAAGATCTCATGAAATATTAATAAATGAACATAAATTACTACAAGTGGAGAAGATTCATTCAACTTCACTGTACCTTTTATTAGGTATTGAACACTGCCTACAGAGGTAATAAGAAATATCAGACAGTATCAGCTGATTGTTTTTGGGAACTCCAGTGCTCAGGTGGGTTACAGAGTTCAGACAGGTAAGGGATCTTACCTCATTTCTTTCTTTGGACAGCAAGGTGAAGCCGTTGTTGTCGACTAAGAAGCAATTAAGATCCTGCTCAGAGATCAACAAAGAAAAATGAAGATTTTATTTGATTTCATGATAAAAATACTAACTTTATGTAACAAGCAACAATAAAACGATGTACTTACAACACTCTGACAGCTGAGAGGACACACGCCTTCAATGTTTGAACACTGACAACAGAAAAAAAGAAACCATAAAGGCTGATATAATTAACATGATGAGGAGAATCAGTTTTGATGACTTGAATAAAATGAGCTGTATTTACTTACATCTGTGTCGCTAGGCTACAAGAAACAAAACAGACACAAAGATTTACTGAACAGCTGATTTATGGACATTTTCTGTCACATTTATTGTACAGCTACACATTTGCAAAATATCACCAAATACTGACAATATCTAATAGTTAAAGATGCTAATATGATTAATGCTAATATGCTAAGGCTAATATTATTAAAGTTAATATAATCAAACAGATTTCCTGATGTTACAGCTGCATCCCAGAAGATGATTCACAGAAATGTTTCTAGAAATTAACCAGCTGTTATCTGAAGCAGTTGGATGACTGAACGTCACTGAAATTTTTTAAAGACTTTAAAGAGGCCATTTCATACAAATTTCATGACTTTGTGGTTATTTCTTAAGTATTAACCAGTAATATGAAACATTTTACATCTAAAAAACGTCAGGAAACACT
>SSNP01000108.1:239984-269878 GCA_006937955.1 Pachypanchax playfairii
GACTTTGTGGTTATTTCTTAAGTATTAACCAGTAATATGAAACATTTTACATCTAAAAAACGTCAGGAAACACTTATTAACAGACCTTTCAATCTGTCTGCGTTAAAATTCGGCTGGTTCCAGCTCCTTCTGTCAGGCTTCGAGCAGCAGCTCGTTCATATTCATTGTTCGAATTTGCTGGACTCTGATTGGCTAACAAACTAGCCTATCAGAGCAAGGTATACTGTGTCCTGCCCCGCTTGCAATGGCAACGTCAGATATCGTGTCTTCCTGTTTGCTATGTCTTATGCTAACAGCTTTTAGCCAGCAGCATGCTAGGCATGGTTTCAACTGCGGGAGCTGATGAATACTAACGAACAAAGGAGTTGTGATGAAACAGATACAGGCCGTTCAGACTCGGGAGAAATTGGGTTTTATCGCCACCTGTGTAGTTTGAGAGATAAAAACTGAAAGAGAAGTTGTTGACCTGTTTTCACACCCACTATGAAGGTAAGAACACCTGTGGAGCTAAAATATTCAACAGAAACCTCAGAAAAACTGTTTTTAATGGAAGAATTTCTTTAACCTAGCTCTGCCAGATCTATGTGTAGCCCCACCTCTTGTCGAGTTGGGGACACACATTCGTGGGTTTGGAAAACTTCTAATCTCGTGAGAATCCATCTTGCAGCGCAATGTTACTTTTTTTTTTTTTTTGACAGCACAACAAAAATATGAATGAGAGAATTTTTACTGGAAAATGCAACAATAAGAAAAAGCTTCCTGTTCCTGGATGGATGACATCATCTAATGACATCATCTATCAACACAACCTTTTTTTTTAATTTTATAAAAGAAGATCTCATGAAATATTAATAAATGAACATAAATTACTACAAGTGGAGAAGATTCATTCAACTTCACTGTACCTTTTATTAGGTATTGAACACTGCCTACAGAGGTAATAAGAAATATCAGACAGTATCAGCTGATTGTTTTTGGGAACTCCAGTGCTCAGGTGGGTTACAGAGTTCAGACAGGTAAGGGATCTTACCTCATTTCTTTCTTTGGACAGCAAGGTGAAGCCGTTGTTGTCGACTAAGAAGCAATTAAGATCCTGCTCAGAGATCAACAAAGAAAAATGAAGATTTTATTTGATTTCATGATAAAAATACTAACTTTATGTAACAAGCAACAATAAAACGATGTACTTACAACACTCTGACAGCTGAGAGGACACACGCCTTCAATGTTTGAACACTGACAACAGAAAAAAAGAAACCATAAAGGCTGATATAATTAACATGATGAGGAGAATCAGTTTTGATGACTTGAATAAAATGAGCTGTATTTACTTACATCTGTGTCGCTAGGCTACAAGAAACAAAACAGACACAAAGATTTACTGAACAGCTGATTTATGGACATTTTCTGTCACATTTATTGTACAGCTACACATTTGCAAAATATCACCAAATACTGACAATATCTAATAGTTAAAGATGCTAATATGATTAATGCTAATATGCTAAGGCTAATATTATTAAAGTTAATATAATCAAACAGATTTCCTGATGTTACAGCTGCATCCCAGAAGATGATTCACAGAAATGTTTCTAGAAATTAACCAGCTGTTATCTGAAGCAGTTGGATGACTGAACGTCACTGAAATTTTTTAAAGACTTTAAAGAGGCCATTTCATACAAATTTCATGACTTTGTGGTTATTTCTTAAGTATTAACCAGTAATATGAAACATTTTACATCTAAAAAACGTCAGGAAACACTGATTAACAGACCTTTCAATCTGTCTGCATTAAAATTCGGCTGGTTCCGGCTCTTTCCGTCAGGCTTCGAGCAGCAGCTCGTTCATATTCATTATTCGAATTTGCTGGACTCTGATTGGCTAACAAACTAGCCTATGAGAGCAAGGTATACTGTTTCCTGTCCCACTGTGCATGGCAACATCAGACATCGTGTCTTCCTGTTTGCAACGTCATATACTAACAGCTTTTAGCCAGCAGCATGCTAGGCGTGGTTTCAACTGTGGGAGCTGCTGAATACTAACGAACAAAGGAGTTGTGATGAAACAGAAACAGGCCGTTCGGACTCGGGAGAACTCGGGTTTTATCGCCACCTGCGTAGTTTAAGAGATTAAAACTGAAAGAGAAGTTGTTGACCTGTTTTCACACCCAATATGAAGGTATGAACACCTGTGGAGCTAAAATATTCAACAAAAACCTCAGAAAAACGGTTTTTAATTGGACATTTTTTATTCTTACTTTGATATTGTGATACATTAAAGGAAGTTTTGCCAGCAGTTCATTGATGTTTGCTAAACTTCTGTATAATCATATTGGTATTGTCGGCTGTGAAGGCCTCATTCATAAACATGCAACATTATAATCCATTTATCATTCCATGTTTTCTGTCTCTTTGTTTCTATCTTGTGTTGTTGGTTTCATGCTCTTTCTATTTCTTCGGTCCTTTTGTCCTTCGGTTTATGTTAAATCTTTGCTCTTGGGGTTTTTGTTATGTTTTGGATTATTCTTTCACTGTCTTCATATTTCTCCATTTTGCTTTTGATCTCATGTTTTTTTAATTACTCTCATAGTTTAATCATGTTGTTCCCCTGCAGCACTCAAGGTTCTGTCATTCTGTTTACCTGCCTTACAATCAGGTTCATGACCTACACCTGCTCACAGCTGATTCCTACTCACCTGTTTCCGTCCCTTTATTGGCTGTGAGCTAACCTCCTGTCATTATGTCAGATTGTTGAGCTACAGTAGCGCCTGTCTGTTCCATCTGTACTGAACTCCATTCTGATTTCTCCCTGATCCCTTTAATTTATTGTACTCTGATTGTTACCTTCAACCTGCTTCCTACATGTTTATAAGTCCTGTCAAGACTGTTCAAGTCAAAGCTCAGAGTTTCTGACCTACACCTGTTTTCAGAGACTAAAGTTTGGCTTGTGAATTTCAGATATCTGCATGTAAGGCTTGTTGATGTGCCAGTTTTTGTTTGTATCAGCCTTTGAACAACAAGAGTAGATAAAAAACACATCAGCAGGTGAGAGAGCTAGTGAGAGAGTGAGCGAGTGAGCCAGACCGACAAAAAAAGAGAGTCCTGTACTCACTTGCTTGGTGATGGCCCAGAACCTGTTTTCCAGCAGATCCAGGGACATTTGCACCCCGATAGCTAAACACACAACAGATACATGTCAGATAGAAGCAGGAATCATTAAACACAACGTCTCCACTTTAATGTTCTAACTCTAATGAATGGATGTTAACCATCACAGATGTTGCATATGGACTGATGGTATTCGAGAAGCAGTGCGATTATACAACACTTCATTTGTTGTTATTATTAAGCTTATAGTTAAAAATCCTTTCACTGATTACATATTTAAATATGTAATTAAAAAATGAAAGCCCAGCTGATTGCTTGGATATGTCCAGGAAGCAGGTAATATTATCTGGGTTTTTCTTTTTTCTAATATCAATTTACAATAATACAACAAAAAAGAGTTGTAGTATTATTTATGAATGTCCTGAAGAAAACCGCAAACACCACAAAGATGCAGGATATTAAATGGAAATGAGAATTAGTGGATAATAAGGAAGAAAATATGATCAAATATCTGATGTCTCCGATTTTTGGGCCTCAGCGACTCATAAAAGAAATCTTGCTTGGATGATTTATGCTCTCAGATGCAGTTAAGAAATGTTTAATCATTCCAGTACTTTTTTGTTTGTTATATGCATCAATCTTATCCAGGTGAGTTTCCTTCAGCAGGAACCAGTTTTTATCTGATGATAAAGAAGAGGAGGGTGTGTGGCGCCTGTCCAGACGCTGATGCTTTAAGCACAGAATTAAACTGCTGTCATTTTAATCTGCAACCAGCTGGAGTCCTTCAGGGCAAGTCAGATGCAGTAAGAGTCAAAATTCTTCTTGTTTTTTGAATGAAGATCATTTTTCATACAGTAGTTGTTTCAGTATAACCTCCATGTGACGATGAAAATGATTCTTCTCTATTGTCTTCCCTTCATTTTTTAATCGAGGTTCAGCAGATGGTAAGCAGCTTGTTGGACTGTGTGTGTGTGTGTGTTTATCTACTGTGTGCACAGGAACAATATTAAGCAAGTTTTATGCATATTGCATGAGAGTAAAGTGATACTGACTTAAAAAGTGTCTATTTTAACCCAATCTGGATTTTTAAATTTACCCAAAAGATCTTTGACCAGCAACCAAATAAACGTTGATTTAGAAGTTGATTTCTTGTAATCGATCTCAGTAGATTTGTTTTAATTTGTTGCAACACGTGAACTTGAGTCTTTGTGTTTGACTGTGAACTAAATATCATAAAGCTCAATAAAAAAAAAAACAACAGAATTGGATCCTCATGATTCTGACTTCCAACTCATCCGACACCTCTTAAACAGTTTGATCACAACAACTTCAGAACTAATGTGACGTGTATTTATCCTTACACTGCAAATCATGTAGCCAACAAGCTAATGTTTAATATGATAAAGTAGATTATTCTACAAATGAAATTGATTTAACTTGCTACAAATTATGTTGACAAAAACAAACTGTGTGTGTGTGAAAAGGCTTTTAGCATGCATTTAATGTTTACATGCCTGTCATTTAGTTTGGCTGCTCAGTGCAGATGCAAACTGTTATTGGCTGTTTTTGGGGGAAGAGTGTGTGTAACAGCTGTTAGTGTATTTTGTTTTATCAATGTACAAAGCCTTAGTCACAATGACCCGTTTGAATGGGGGCAAATGAGTTACACGTGGTTTTTGGACCATTTGGCTTTATGAGAATCTAGTGTTCGTGGCCCATTTGGAAGTTTGTGGCCAAGTTGATGGTCTGATCCATGATTTTCCACAAACTACCACTCAAACCCTCTGTGTAGGAATGATGGTTTAAAGCAACCATTTACTTTTTATTTACTTCATTTACTTCTAAAACTGTAGAGGACTGTATGTTTTTACTAGTACATAAAATAAACCATGATGAAAAGCTGTTGTTTCCAGAAAATTCCACTTACTTCTCACTTTTCAGGATGTGTGAGTCAACATGTTACAAAAACATTCAAATATATTTTGATATCTCGGTTATTTCAAAAAGAGACAAATTTTATTTTACTGTCTTTTTTTTCTGTTTTTCAGGATTTTTTTTCCAAACCTGGGTATTATGGTGATCCAGCAAGAAGCAAAACCAGTTCCAAGCTTGAAGTTCCTTTAGAGTTGTTATTTCAATCATGAAGAACTGTGACCACTATGAACTAAATGATCTGGGTGAGTCTCAGTATATAGAAATATAACCATTATTTTAATTTCCACTGACATTTTATTTCAATTAATTTCAGTTAAATGTACTTTTATACCACCAATTCATAATATAACTGAAAAGCTCTGCCTGCAATTCTACTTTGGAAACAACCTTTGGAACATAAGATGAATGCTCCTAACTTTATCAACATTACGCAGGTGGAAGAAGGTCGTCATGGTAACATGTTAAATATGAGCGATAAAGGAACATGTCCTGGTCAAAGATATCTGTACATTAGGTTCTTTACATTGATGTTGGAGGTCAAATTAATGCACCAAAAGTAAATGACTGACTACACAATTTGTTCCTCATGTGCTCAGGCCCAAAAACTAGAACCAGATCCTGAACCTCTGTCTGTCTGAGTTTAAGAACAGAAAATTAAGTGTCATCCAAGATTTTATGTCACTGAGACAAAATTGTAATCTCGTCAACTTATTGGTTTCATCGGGCTTCATTGATAAATATAACAATTGAAATTTAAATCATGTCTAATAATTTTACAAAGTGGAAGCATATACATAGTAAAGAGAATCGGTCCAAGTACTGAACCCTGAGGAACTCCATGACTGACTCTGGTACATGAAGAAGATTCATTATTTACATCTTTAAGGTCTATCTGGGCTTTTCTGTATCACATTCCAAATATGTCATGCTTTCAGTGCTGGTAACTATTTTCAAGTTTAATACAATTTGTAGGAAAGCAAATTAGGGGGAAATTTGAAGTAAAACTACGTTTAAAATTGAAACTTCCAAATAAATGACATTACTTTTCATTTTGTCTCTCTGTGTGCTTTGGAGACTTCTGAGAAACTAATGCTAAAAACCCACATCAGCTTATGAGTGAAAACTGTATACAAAACTATTTAGTTTTGGTGCTATAATGATGCTTTTTTTTTTCTTTTTAATGTATCTGAATCTACATGACATCAGTCCACATGATGTTGGTTCTGTTGGAAGTTCTGAGGTCAGTCAGTGGCTGTCCTGGTGTCTGCACCTGCTACAGGTACACTACCAACTGCTCTGGAGTTGGCCTCATCTCTCTGACACCCATCCTGAAGCAGCTGGAATCAGACTGTCTGGTTCTCCATCTGTCTCGGAACAACCTCTCCTCGTTGGGCAAAACCGAAACGTTCAATCTGAGCAGCGTTCAGCTTCTGGATCTCTCCCACAACCAGTTCTACAGCTTGCATCCTGGAACTTTCTTAGGCCTGAGCAGCTTGCAGTGTTTAAATCTATCTTCTAATTATCTTGGCACACAAGTGTCAACTACAGATTTGACCAACAGCACTGCAAATATCCAAGGCCAGAGGAGAGTTGGTTTGAGCAAGGAGGTTTTCAAAGGACTATGGCAGCTGCAGGTGCTTGACTTGTCCTCTAATGAGCTCTTGTGGCTACCTGAGGGCCTGCTGGACGGCCTTAAGAGACTCACCTGGCTGTCCCTGGCCAAGAACCGACTTGTGGCACTGGACAGACTCATGTTTGAGCCCCTTGTGAGGCTACAGGAGTTACAGCTGTTTGGAAACCACTGGGAATGTGACTGCAAGCTGAAGGATTTCAAGAACTGGTTGGAATGGTTGATTTACAGGGGTGAGCAGAACTACCAGCAAACTTCTCAAATAATCTAATTCTCAGTGTTAATAGTTTAAAAGTCTGTATCTATTGCAAAATCCAAAGTAGTTAATGAAAACTGTCAAATCAAAGCAACTGTATCTAATGCAATAATTTCTATTTGTGTCAGTTTTCTCATATTTTCTTTTTCCATGTCACCTACTTCCCTTTTTACTATAATATTGTAATTGTATTGTAATCCCTACAATATTTTTTCTTCTTTGTCGTTGGTCTCTCCTCTGCATCTGTTTTATAGATGGGCAGGTAGATGCGATGCGTTGCAGTCTTCCAAAGGACTTGATGGGCAGGGACATCCGCAAAGTTCCAGCTGAGATGTTTCGCTACTGCCAGCAGAACCTGACCAAAGAGGGTGTGTCGGATCAGGTTGCTCGACCACCTTGTCCACCGGGCCGAATCAGCAGCACAGATGAATGTGTTAGACATCGCTACAGGCCCAACAGTGTGCGCCGGGCACATGGCACACAAATAGTTGCAGGTGTGGTTTGTGGCACCGTGTGCGTCATGATGGCTGTGGCAGCAACGTACGGCTGTGTCTACGCCTTACTGATGGCATGGTACCAGAGGCAGAAGAAGAGCCGCAGGCAGCCCCTGATGGTTGAGCTGGGAACTGAAAAGGACCTGGAGGATGGGCAAGCATCGAATCCTGACACACCAGAGGCTCCACCCAAACAGTCCTGCAACTATGTTCATGGCTATCGCATCAGCAGCTTCTGACACACTGATTTATGCTCAGATCTGTCATGGGCTGATGGCCTTCAAAGGTGCAAGGGTGATCTCATCCAATGACCACTGGAGATAGACGCAAGCATGACCATGAAGAAGCAGATGGCTCAGAGGGTTGAGGCACTTCGGATTCAGATGCTCTATGAATAGTTTTTCCGTGTACCTTGCACGTCTTTCATCTTCTAAACTCATCTGCAGCTGCCGTCTAGGACTTCTGCTCATTCAGTTGTCTTTTTATGTTTCTTCTTTGTAAATATGAAACAAGCTTTTTATTCAAATTGTGTCTCTGAAGACAGACAATAGTACAAGCTTTAGAAGTACTAAAGTACATACTGTGTTTCTCACCATAAACTGGATTATGTTTATTTTCAGATATTTTACCTACATGTTGAATTCCCCCAAAACAGACTTAGTTGCATCAAAACAACATTAGATTTCTACTGCCATCTAGAGGCCAAGTTCTGAACAACAGCAGCTTTAAATGCTCTAAGTTCAGATGAGGTTCAATTAGATCAGTGATGTCCAATCCTTGTCTTCAAGGGCCACGATCCTGTCTGTCTCGCCATTTCAACACACCTGAGTGTTCAGAATGAAAACGGTCTATTACTTTGCGTCAGAGCTACATGTGAAACCCACCTGCAGCCATGGCTGTCCTTCCTCCAGATGATACTATCACTGCTGTTGTTGCTACAACATACTTCACTCCTGTTAGAAGAACATTTCAGTCAACATACACTGAAGATTTCCTCTGATGTCTTACTGACAGTCATCTACTCTATGAAATAATAAGCTCTAAAAGTTGGGGATAATGATCACCAACACACCTTTGTCATTAACAGGGTAGTAGTAAAATTTTCCAGGCGTGTTTTCCACAGCTAGGCGGTACCAGAGAGGGAAATGATCGATGGTGAACAAGTTCTCTTTATCAGAGGGAGTTAGGAACTTCCTGTAAAGAACAAGATTGACAATAGATAACATTTCACTTTCTGAAATCAACTGACAGTCTTTGGTAATGTACCACTGAGAGTGAAACACATAAATAGGGAAGGATGTGTTAGCAGATAGCAGTTGTATTGATTTAATAGCTATTTTGTCAACCAACAGTGTTTGCAGGAGAATAAAAAATGGATTTGATTGGGGAGTTATTGTCAAGGACATTTTAAGACGGACTTTTAGGAAAAGATGGACATCGTTAGGAAAGGTTGGGGCGTTCTGAAGGGCACAGATAATCTGTGCTACAGAGTAACTGAACTCTTTAAAGGTGGAATATGGAACACAAAGGTCCTAACCCAATACCCNGCTGGGAACTGAAAAGGACCTGGAGGATGGGCAAGCATCGAATCCTGACACACCAGAGGCTCCACCCAAACAGTCCTGCAACTATGTTCATGGCTATCGCATCAGCAGCTTCTGACACACTGATTTATGCTCAGATCTGTCATGGGCTGATGGCCTTCAAAGGTGCAAGGGTGATCTCATCCAATGACCACTGGAGATAGACGCAAGCATGACCATGAAGAAGCAGATGGCTCAGAGGGTTGAGGCACTTCGGATTCAGATGCTCTATGAATAGTTTTTCCGTGTACCTTGCACGTCTTTCATCTTCTAAACTCATCTGCAGCTGCCGTCTAGGACTTCTGCTCATTCAGTTGTCTTTTTATGTTTCTTCTTTGTAAATATGAAACAGGCTTTTTATTCAAATTGTGTCTCTGAAGACAGACAATAGTACAAGCTTTAGAAGTACTAAAGTACATACTGTGTTTCTCACCATAAACTGGATTATGTTTATTTTCAGATATTTTACCTACATGTTGAATTCCCCCAAAACAGACTTAGTTGCATCAAAACAACATTAGATTTCTACTGCCATCTAGAGGCCAAGTTCTGAACAACAGCAGCTTTAAATGCTCTAAGTTCAGATGAGGTTCAATTAGATCAGTGATGTCCAATCCTTGTCTTCAAGGGCCACGATCCTGTCTGTCTCGCCATTTCAACACACCTGAGTAAAAATCCAAATATCCAGAAATCCAATAATTCAATAGGGAAAAGGCAGAGACATGGTCAGGTTGGCAGAAACAGGTGAGTGGCATAAATATGACTGTAGAGTGAGTGTTGTGGCTATAAAAAACATTGCTATAGTACAAATGACCAACTGAAAGTACATGAAACGGGGACCTTTCCCATGTTCCCCTCATGCATAAGTAGATTTTTTTCAGTGGAGTCCAGTTTCCACAGACCAGAAAACATGCATGTTATATTAGGTGGTTCCCTAAAGTCACACTAGGAGTGTTAAAAGTTTGTTTATTTAAGGTTGTTAGTCTTTCTGTGGTTCTGTAATAGACTCATGACCTGTCCAGAATGTATGTCCCTTTTTGTCCCAATGACTACTTCAGATAAACACCAGCTGCCCTGCGACCCTGATCAGAAACTAGCAGGTACAATCAGCAATTTGAATTCTATTTCATGTCATTTGTGTGAAGCACAGTGACGCAAATTCAACTAGAAAAGCACTCAGAGAGCGCAGACCTCCGCCAAGAGGACATATTGTAGAAAGTACTATGTCCATATTCTCCAGACGGTAATCCAGATCACCCCCAAAATCTAATCAAATCTTCCTTGGGTCATTTGAAATGAAATGAAAATGAAATGAAAAATACTTTATTTATCCCAGAAGGGAAATTCAACATTGTAGTATTTTTTTTTTTGTCCAACAATAAAAACAATAATGAAGACAATAATATAATAATAATAATAATAATTTCCGACCTTTCCTGAAAATTTAATCAAAATCCATCCGTTAGTTTTTGAGTTATCCTGCTAAAAGACAGACCCTGATGAAAACGTGACCTCCTTGGCGGAGGTAACTAGATTTCTAATTAACCTGAAGAAAATAAACTTTGTTTAAAGAAATTGAGGATTTTAGTTCACTTACTGAATATTTTCTCTATACCTGCGCACTGTTATACACACCTGCTTCAAATTAACCAGATGTTCTTGTGTTCTGATTAAGGTTCTAATAAACTGTAGGATCAGTTAAAGGGAGGTCATCTCTGTGACAGAGTGCTGCACTTTACTGACAGTCCCTGGACACTCGTCTCAACACCAGCTACACATTAAAACCAATGATATTTGTATCTCTCCATCTTGGAGGTTGTTGTCTTCCTCATGTGGTTAGAGACTGACATTTGATTTTTAACAGCATTTTATTTTGAACATATTGATGGAACCCGGTAGAACCCGATAAAGAAATAATTTTATTTGGTGCCAATACATAAAATCCCAAAACAGAGACTTTTATAGACAATCTCTGTAGATGTATGTATTTTAGTTCAAAGCTGTTATCAGCAGCTAAATCAAAGATTCTCTTTTAATTAGCTTCTTATCGTGTGAGACTCTAGTAACAACTGACTGTTCTAATTACTCATAGAACCACTCAAGAACCGCAAAAGGACACAAAAAAAGGAAATGATGAGAACACATAAAGGTTTTAGTTATTTCATTCATTAATGAGTATTAGCTATAACTTTTAAATGTGTAATATTGAAAATAGTCTATTAAGAATTTATTTCACATTGCAGTTGATTTCTGGAGATCATTCCAAGCCTTAATCACAACAACTTCTAAGCCTGAAACTCCCAAACCAGGATCAGAAGTGAAGAAATTTTTTGGATGAAAGGTGAAAAATTTTCAAGAGATGGAAAAGAAGTCCAGCGCAATCAGCCGTGTGTCCCTTCCCACCAGGAGCGTTTTATGGTGCGCTCACACCGGCCCAAGCTTCAGAGGCATCGAGGTTACATGTAAAGTCTATGTTGGAGTCCATCAGAGGAGCATCAGAGTCTCTGCGGCGCTTTGTGTCTGTTATAAGTGTCAACTTTTCAAGCGTTTCAGGCGTTGAAGCTTGAAATGCAAGCAATGCAGAAGTTCAGCTAGCTGAACTATTGACGCTCTTGAAGCGGCATATCAACCAATCAGAGCATCTCATCGTAGAGACATAGTGACGTAACTGCACGTAACCTGAATAAAGCAGGAGGTCGTCAAACTGGGTGCGGGACAAACAGAAGTAGCGCTGGAAGTGAACCTCATCCATATGTAGCTCCAAACACCCCAAACTAAGAACACATCTGGGGTGTAACCACAAATGGCGTAGATGCTCCCGACCTTAACGATGTCTAGCTTTATGAAGTAAATAAAGCCAAGCCACTCTCTTGATATGATCCGCCATAGCTCAGAACATCCAACAACAAAGGAAGCCCCGCCTACACTCTCTTTTTGTCTCTAACTGGCAGGTGTTACAAGCTTCAACTTTCAAGCTTCAAACTTGAAGTGTTGTGAACGTTGCTTGATGTTTACAAAGCGGCCGGTGTGAACGCACCATTACACGCGCGTATCCCTCACGCAAGCGTTACATCCAGCTGGTCCCGGAAGATCACAAAAATCTCACGAGAATAGCGAAAATGCGTGATTTCGTCAGTATACACACAAAAAAGCAGGGAGACAGCTGACAACATGTATCCAGAAGGTATGTGGTTTATTTTCACACCACCTACGGACTTCAAACCTGTCCCAGGTACTGTACTTTCTCGTAGTCTCGCAAATGGAAATTCGTCCTTTTATTTTGAAACTACTGGGTACAAATGCCTGATTTCCTGTCTGGTCCAAACTAAACTGGTGAACTTGACCCTTTTTAGAAGCGTACCACATAAAAAATAGAACTGCAACGTTATGTTGGCGACACTACACTTCTGGGACACGTCTCATGCACGCTACTTCTCGCCCAGTGGGAACGGTCTCATTGACTTTAATGGCGGCTATCAGCCGTGTATTACGCGTCACTAACGTTGCTTCTGTTGCGCACCCAGTGGAAAGGAGGGGTTAGATTAAGAACCACTGACCCGTAGCATGAATCATAAAATAGAGTCGCTCCTAAAATACAAAACCAAATGTTCAGAATGAAAACGGTCTATTACTTTGCGTCAGAGCTACATGTGAAACCCACCTGCAGCCATGGCTGTCCTTCCTCCAGATGATACTATCACTGCTGTTGTTGCTACAACATACTTCACTCCTGTTAGAAGAACATTTCAGTCAACATACACTGAAGATTTCCTCTGATGTCTTACTGACAGTCATCTACTCTATGAAATAATAAGCTCTAAAAGTTGGGGATAATGATCACCAACACACCTTTGTCATTAACAGGGTAGTAGTAAAATTTTCCAGGCGTGTTTTCCACAGCTAGGCGGTACCAGAGAGGGAAATGATCGATGGTGAACAAGTTCTCTTTATCAGAGGGAGTTAGGAACTTCCTGTAAAGAACAAGATTGACAATAGATAACATTTCACTTTCTGAAATCAACTGACAGTCTTTGGTAATGTACCACTGAGAGTGAAACACATAAATAGGGAAGGATGTGTTAGCAGATAGCAGTTGTATTGATTTAATAGCTATTTTGTCAACCANACACTTGCGCCCTTGCGCACTTCAAATGCGCGTTCCCGATGAGGGGCGCAAGTGTGTAGGGTGTCCCGATTCTCCAAGAGTGGAGTGTCGTGCCCTTGGCTCCGCCCCTTTCGAACGCTTGATCCGCACTTCGCCGAAGCCTGCATCAGTGCAGACTTCAGCGAAGGGTATTTCCAACAATGTATTACTGCATGTGAATTTTGACGGAAGAAGAAGAAGAAGGTGGAGAAATGGCTGAACCATCCGGACCAAAAAAACGTTTTCTCAAGTGTAGAATCCAAATAATCAATATTTTATTTTATTATCTAGATGTGTAATTACAATCGATTGATTCTCTGTTGGATAGATGTGTCACATATCTGATAAAAAATATAATTAATTAATAACAGTACTGACGTGTATTTTCAGACATGATATACTAACAGTTTAATCACTTATCCTGTCTTATACAGCTCCTTTGTTTCCTGCGCTTCATTCTCCTCAAAATAAATGTTTGTTGGAGTTATAAAATCATTTCTAGTATGAAAATAGCACAAACAGTGACCGGTACTGCCATTTTGGTTGTCATGGAGAAAGAACGCTTGTTCACTACGCACTTTGAACCCTTATATGCCCTTCTGCACTTCGTGGAAGACCGTAGGGTGCAGTGCGGGTACTGGGACAGGGCCAAACACTGCCTCCAGCCGTCAGTATGCCAGGTTCACCACCCAAACCCACTCTAGTCCCTGATCCTCTCTGGTCGCTCCTCCTCCAAGAGAAGTTTTGCTCTTTAGATTGTTTGCTTTTTATTAGAAAGGTTTGTAACAGAGTAAAATGATCCTAAGTGATGGTGTTTCATTCATTATGTTATTTGGTGTAGGAAAGACTGTACGGAAAGGAGTTTATCATGTGCCAATATTTTAGCAGAATGATATCTATGCAGTTCTAGTTTGCCTCTTACTTTGCCACCCTACTCTCAGTTCCTGCATATCTCAGGATCCTCATCAGGCCAGAACGAGTCCCAAGGAACGCTGTTTCAACTCCTGGCTCTAGCCTGTGGACCAGACAGACACATAAAGCACAGAAGTTATTTCTCTTCATTCTAAGGCACCAGTCACTAGAAGTTACTATGTTAGGTTAAAAATAAATGTACATCAGACACCATTGTCCTAAAAATCTTGTTTGGCTACTCTTTATTGCTCCAAATGTTAATTTACTTATTTTATTTTTACTGTAATTGCCCAAACAGTAAAGTATACATTGATGAAGAGTTTATCTAAATAAAAAATGTCACTAAAACTTACTGCAGCTACTCAAATAACCTGCAGCCGTTTATGGTGCCATTTTAAAACATATCCCAGAAATGGGATACTACAACAACTATTTTAAATAAACCATATACAATATTACATAATAAACAAAAATATATTTTTACACATACAAAACAATACAAACTAATGTTTGCATGTACATACACTATGAGTCAAACATTTCTCATTCAACTACATGAGAAAATGTGTCCAAAACTTTTACTACATACACTAATGTATGTATATATACATATTACATATATATATATATATACACATACACACAAAAAGTCCGGGAAGTTTGAACTTTCAATTGCAATTTGATGACAATCTAAAAAGTTGGTATTTAAGTAGAAAGATGCAGTTGTTTCTTCATCTCAAACTTTTTTTTAAACAAAAGTTAACAGCAGTGATGGTGTCTCAGTAATCTAAAACAAGTTATGTGTGATTGAAATTGATGCCAGAATCTGAAACACGTGATATAAACGACTTTTTGAATGACAGATTTTTAATTGATTAAAAGATTCAGTGTTTGAGTCAAGGTTCAGACACTTGTTGGCGGTAAAACTCAAATTACGTTGACTTTTAAAGGTATATAGTGCTTTTCAGGAACATTCTGAAACACCAGCCAAAACTGAACATCCCTAACTTTTTGTGAGTTATGCATGTCAGGTATAAAATGTAAATGTTGTGTATCCTCCCTGACCTTTCACTAAGCATCAGGGCATTCCAGTAGGCCTCCAGCGGCGCTGTCACCACAGCATCAAACAACATTTGCTGGAGCAAAATCTCATCACCTAGACAACAGGCAGGTCAAGTTAAACACAGCTAATACTAAATGTCAAATAAACCCAAATCTGTATTGGTAGATTTAAAGTAAAATTGATAAAATATATCCCCTAAAAATAAACAAATGACTTTAAAGGTTTATTGTTTTAGTAAGATTTTTTTTTTTATTTTAGTGTGAAAAACCAACACTCTAGATCTGGTTCTTTCCCAAGCAGATAGCGGATGGCGGCTTGAAATTGGGTGTACTTCCTGTGGTCAGGGTCAATGTCTGTCTCACAGTAAATCCTGAGGAATAAATGAGAAATACGAAGATAAATAACATTAAGGCAGTTTACTGACACTTTGACTTGTTCTCTACATTTTAGAGTTAAACATAAAAAAGAACATTATGAAACAGTTTTGGCAACTTTAGAATTTTTATTATTTCACTAATTTATTTGGAAATGTGGACAAATAAACTCTCCAACCATAAAAAAAGTTTTTGATATTTTTGGTTTGACGTACCACTCAGATGCAATGCTGAGATCTGGGGAGGTCAGATCATGCAGCCCTGCAAAGGAAAGCAAGAAGATGAGTCACTTCAAAATAAAAACAATGAAGATAATCTTGTATTATGTGTCACTCAAGGATAAAATCTTTGTGTTCCTGAATTGTTCAAATATTCAAGAGGGTAACAACAACAACAACAATAATAATATTAATAATAATAACAATAATGGGTACATTATTGATCCCCTTGGGGAAATTATATCTCCACATTTTGTATGACACACTTCCTATTCAGTCATTTGCCATTAGGCCACGCCCCCAACATTTATTCTGATGATGCAAGGAACAACAGAGACATGTACCTTCCTCCACAGATACATTTCCCATGAACATCACGCTTCCATGACCCTTTGTCAGCACCATACCAAAGCTGCAGAGAGACAGTGGAGGCAGGTTGGAAAGGCAAATCTCAGGACACCAGAATGAGAAAACCAAAAGAGAGAGTTCTGTTTTACCTGAAAGGTGTATCATCAATGTTTGTGTAAAAGTAATTGTTGGTCAGGTACATGGGTCTTTTCTAATGGAAGAGTAAAGAATTATATCACTGTTTGATCAAAATAAAAAATCAATAGTCATGTTTTGAACATTAACGTCAGCATACATGTTGTTGTTTTCTTGTTTTTAACTCGGGTTCTAATGCATATCAAGAAACTGAAGCTCAATCTCAATTTGGAAAGCTTGCTATCAAACAGTTACACTTATTTAAAAATGATTATTTTAAATGTGACAGCAGAAATTAGTCATTAAGCTTGATAATAAACTGACCTTTGTTTGACTAAAGGATAAAACTTTGTGAATTGATGGATTTCTTACCCCTTTATCTACAGATCTTCTGATGTTCAGAGTAATGCTGCCTGTTTCTCCTTTCACCATGGCTGTTCTCAGCTGTAAATAGAAAAAAGTTTTGGCCTATAATGTTGATATTTCCAACTTAAAAAATAAACAGTAAAGTATATTTTATTGTCTCGTAGGTGAACTTATTTTGGGCTTTAAGCACATTTGGGACAGTAACATACTTGAGCAGAAGGTAAAACGTGCACAACATTTTCCACATCTTCTCGTCATACTGATCCCTTAACATCTGAAACAGACCTTGGTAATCCGGGTAGATCTGAGCCAGCATGACATTATTTAGACGTCTCTTGCTAATTGTGTACTGAGATTGTTGGATGTTGGCTTGTAGCAAGATTTGTTGAAAATTTAACAAGAGAATCCATGTCTGGTGTCCCTCAGCCTTTGTGTAAAGTCTGGTGATTCCTTGCAGCGTATACTGGCTTTAGGAAAGTGTGACATTACCTAGCAGGTGTGAAGGAAGTCGAGGTGCCGACCGCTTACTGTGAATCTGACAGCATGGTTCTCAACCCAAAAATGTTCCTTCCAGTTTGGGAGTCATACTCTACCTCACCAGGACATCAAATAACTTTTTCCTAATAAGAATCAGGTTCACTTATCCAAGTATGTTGAGCACAAAAACAATTTGGCACTGATCTCACTTTTGGTCTTTTACCCATTACACACTTTCATTCACCTCAGGAAACAACACATTTAGCAAAAAAAATCAAGAACATCAAAAAAGAATTGGAAAAAGTAAGAACATTCAAAAAGAACAGAGAAACCTCAAGTTAGCTATAGGCTATTAGACCACTAAATGCTACATCTCATCCCATCCTAGCAAACCTTCAACAGGGGGCCCACCAGATCTCGTACACCTGGGATTATTTCCTTCAGAGACCTACTAACACGGCAGAGCCAAAGGGATCTGCTAGGTTGGTTATGCTAACAAGAACAAATAGAGGCCTGGGAGCTTAAAGAGGCCATTTCACACAAATTTTAGGACTTTGTGGTTATTTCTTAAGTATTAACCAGTAATATGAAACATTTCATATCTAAAATATTAGGAAACATTGATTAACAGACCTTTCAATCTGTCTGTATTAAAATTCGGTTGGTTTCGTCAGGCTTCGGGCAGTAACTCATTAATATTTATTATTCAAATTTGCTGGACTCAAATTGGCTAACAAACTAGCCTATGAGAACAAGGTATACTGTTTCCTGCCCCGCTGCGCATGGCAACAGCAGACAATCTCTTTTCCTGTTGCTACATCTTTATGCTAACAGCTTTTAGCCAGCAGCATGCTAGGCGTGGTTTCAACTGTGGGAGCTGATGAATACTAACAAACAAAGGAGTTGTGATGAAACAAGTACAGGCCGTTCGAATTCGGGAGAAACTCCTCAGAAAAACCATTTTTAATGGCATGGCGTCTTTAAAAAGGCCATTTCATACAAATTTCAGGACTTTGTGGTTATTTCTTAAGTATGTACCTGTAATATGAAACATTTTATATCTCAAAAACGTCAGGAAACACTGATTAACAAACCTTTCAATCTGTCTGCGTCAAAATTCGTCTGGTTCTGGCTCATTCCGTCAGGCTTCGGGCAGCAGCTCGTTCATATTCATTATTCAAATTTGCTGGACTCAGATTGGCTAACAAACTAGCCTATGAGAGCAAGGTATACTGTTTCCTGCCCCGCTGTGCATGGCAACACCAGACGTACTCTCTTCCTGTTTGTTACGTCTTATGCTACAGCTTTTAACCAGCAGCATGCTAGGCGTTGTTTCAACTGCGGGAGCTGCCGAATACTATAACGATCAAAGGAGGTGTGACAAAACAAATACCGGCCGTTCGAACTCGGGTTTTATTGCCACCTGCGTATATGATGATGAAGATATGATGATATAACACTTGCTGCATCTGGAGACCCAGTCCATGATGCTCTTTACACACTGTTCATCAGCAATTCTGAAGGACACATGAAGTTTGGAGGTCAATAGCTACTCACTGTTTTCCTCCACTTGTTCTGACCTACCACTTCATGACTGACTTGCTGTTGTACCAAACTGCTTCCACGTTACTAAATATTCCACTGTCAGATGTTAATGTGTTTATAACCGTAAGGAAATATCATGGACCTAGTGTACAGGAGGTATCCGATCATGGTACTGTGCTGGAGTAGAGGTTTGGGTTAAATAGATAGATATTTGGAAGAATTCAATCACAGATTTTCAACATTTGACGCAGTGGTTTGAGTTTCTAAAAAAAAAAAAAAAAAGAAAGAATGCTTTCATATCTATCATTACACAACCTTTTAAAATAACTTTATCTTACTCTTACTAGCTTTAACAAGTTTCTGTCAGCTGCAACACCAAATTAGTCATAAACAACCCAATTTTGACCTTAACTATCTGTTTTGGGTTATGCTGATATTTTGATACCAGTGCAAATGATATGCAAATAATATTGTACACATTTATTAAAAAGTCATCAGAAAGTTATCTTTACCATCTCATCTGTATCTTCCCACTCGACTTCAGACAGATCCACACTGTTGTAGTTTGGCTTTGGCTTCAGTTTCTTTCCATCTTTATACTGTTGGTCAGAACAGACAGTTTTACTCAGACTGTGTAAGTAATGAAGCACAATATGCTGTAAAGCTTATAATTGATTCTTTATACATTTTTCTTTTAACATCCCCTTAAGAACATTATCACACAGTTACATCAGAATCTCCCCAGAGAATAGCTTATGGTACAACTGCACATGTAAATACCAGAAGATAAAAAATACCAGCACAAACAAAACAGTTTACTCAAGGTAAGCAGACAAAAACTAAGAAATTACAAGTGTAAATAAAATATAAATGCAAAAAATAACTAAGAGCTGTTTACAGGAGATATGTGAACTCAAGATAATACATTAAAATTTTGCACAGACGAGTGATATCAGTAAGAAGTGGCTCAGTGTGTCAGGGGATTGAAAATATTGATTGCAGTTGCAATGTGTGTAAAAGTTAATACACAAAAATAGTTCTAAGTTACGCTTAGAACAATTATTGCACTTCATACAAAAGGATTTATGGAAACCCTGAAAGGCAAATGATAATTTTTTTGGAAGATGGTGTCTGTCACCAGCATTCAATGGGTGAGAGGCGGGGTTATACCTGGACAGGTCGCCAGTGCATCCCTGTTCTTGAAGATATCCCATTTTCAAAGTTTGACCAAGTTTTTTTCCCTTGACTTTTTGCCCTAAAAGGCCAGAGATAAATATCACTGTGTGATTTTAACACGAGCTACATTTGTTGTACATAAACAAAGATTGTTTGCAATGTGGTAGAGAATAAACCTCTCCAAAAACTATTCTTTTCTTTTGCACTTCAGAGCTGCTTCAATTAAGAAAAAAGAGATAAGAAAATAAAGATTTTGTCAATGAGGAAAAAACTTTTTTTTATAAAAATATCTTTGTAATGAAAAAAAAACTTAAGAGAAAAATTTCCTCATTTCTCTTGTTTTGTTTACTTATTTTGTTTCTTTTTTTTACTTGCATTTTGGGTAAAAATTTAGACTTTGAATATAGGACATCCACAAAAAAAAAATTGTTTGCGCTTGCCTTTCAGGGTTTACGTAGAAACCCTATGAGCATCAGGAGAGACTAAAACAGCTATTATAATGTGGGTGACTGATGGGGTGGAGTTAAAAAATCTAATGGCAGTGGGAAGGAAGCATTCCCTCTGGTGTGCTGTAGAGAACTGGATCCTGGTCAGTCTGTAAGAACTTCTCACCCAATCACTGTCAAGGGGTTGATCAGCATCCTTAATAAACTCTCTTTCCTCAACAAGTGGGGTCATTTTGGCTAAATCATGTGTAATAGCCAGCTCCAAATTTTAGTTAGTTATCGTCAGTAGAAGTACATTATGCCTGATATGACCAACATAAATGGGGGAAAAAAATTTTGTTGCTGATCTCAAGTTGGCATGTTTTCTGCATAGTGGCTTTGAGGATCTAACCTGTGTTGTGGACAGAGGATGGGTACATGGTGGTCATGAAGGGATGGACATGGTCAGAAATAATGCTCAGGTAGCTCGTGGCATTTAAACGATGTCCAATTGGCACTAAGTGGCCTAAAGTGTGCCAAGAAAACATCCCCGACACCATTACATCACCACCACCACCCTGCACAGTGGTAACAAGGCATGATGGATCCATGTTCTCATTCTGTTTACGCCAAATTCTGACTTTGAATGTCTCAACAGAAATCAAGACTCATCAGACCAGGCAACATTTTTCCAGTCTTCAACTGTCCAATTTTGGTGAGCTTGTGCAAATTGTAGCCTCTTTTTCCTATTTGTAGTGGAGATGAGTGGTACCCGGTGGGGTCTTCTGCTGTTGTAGCCTCAACATTGTGTGTGTTATGGCTTCACAAATTCTTTGCTGCATTCCTCAGTTGTAATGAGTGGTTATTTCAGTCAAAGTTGCTCTTCTATCAGCTTGAATCAGTCGGCCCATTCTCCTCTGACCTCTAGCATCAACAAGGCATTTTCACCCACAGGACTGCTGCATACTGGATGTTTTTCCCTTTTCACATCATTCTTTGTAAACCCTAGAAATGGTTGTGCATGAAAATCCCAGTAACTGAGCAGATTGTGAAATACTCAGACCGGCCCGTCTGACACTAACAACCATGCCACGCTCAAAACTGCTTAAATCACCTTTCTTTCCCATTCTGACATTCAGTTTGGAGTTCAGGGGATTGTCTTGACCAGGACCATACCCCTAAATGCATTCAAGTAACTGCCATGTGATTGGTTGATTAGATAATTGCATTAAGGAGGAATTGAACAGGTGTTCCTAATAATCCTTTAGATGAGTGTGTATAGATTGTTGGGTTGCAATGACAAAGGGGACGTAAACATGGCTGCAAAGTACATGTGCACCGGGACGTCTACGTGTTAATGTCTACATCATGGATAAAGGATCCAAACATTCAACTCAGACCCTTTTTTAAGTATAACTAGTGAGCATTATGGCAACAATAGATTACTGTACAGGTGTTCCAAGTATTTGTAGTTCTGAACATTCTTGACATCTACTGTCATAATGTACAGGGGAGCAGTAGGAGGTTTAGATCTTCTCAGGTCCATCACTTGTTCTGTGGTTCTGACACTGAGCTGCAGTTAGTTTAGTTCACACCAGTCAACAAAACTGTTCAGTGACTTCCTGTATCCAGTCTCATGATCATTCTTTATACTGTAAAACCCTTAAAAAGCTAAAGTGTACAGGTGTACAGGGTAAAAAGAAAGGGTGACAGGACTGTACTATGTGGAACTCCAGTGATACACAGCACCACATCTGACATGGAGCCATTTCAGACATTATGAACATTGAGCTAGTAATCAAGGCTAAACCTATCTTCTACAGTGTCTACAGAGGACCATTAGTACAGAAACCAAGCTCACCAACGGTCGGAGGTCAGGATGAGCCAGAATATAACCATTGTTATTGAGGAGAAAGGCATAGCCATGTGCTCCTAACTAAGAAGAAAACAAAAATAGGAACACTGTCTTCAAAACTTTTAACCATGAAATGAATTGAATATGAAAATGTAGCAGGAAAAGGGATTTGACCTCACCATGTATCTAGGTGCCAGACTCATCACCTCCATAAGGGGGATGTCAGTGCCAACCACTCCAAGCAAAATCCCATGTGACAGCTAAAGACAGTGACATTTTATATTATCAGAAAGTTTGAGATTTTTTTTTTTTCAGTATATCAAGTTCAAATATTATTACCTCGTGTTTTTCCTGCTTTTTTGGTCTGTTAGTAACATAACTTAAAAAGTTCTGCATCAGGAACAGTGCAGTTTAGTCTGGGTGTAGAACTGAAGAGCTTGGCAAAGGTCTGTGCCTCCAGAGTGCTTTTCTAGTTCATGTTTGTTTCTTTAATGATGCAATATGTAAGAATTAGACCTTGTTGTCAAATCGTTCATGTTGAAAAACAAAACCTTTTGCTCTTAGCAACTCACCGCCTCTCCTTCCGGATTTTTCTGCCGGGTTGCCAGTTCCAATGTTGAACCTCGTTTTGTTTCTCTTGTATTTGTTCAGCTTTTGGGAACGATGTCGTGTTTTCTTAGGTTTACTATAAGTTACCTCAGGGCTGCTTCTTTTACTTTCTGCTGCTGGTCGTCAAATTGCAGCTGTTTGTGTTGAAGACTTGGCAACCTTGCAGGCTCACATGTGATTCACTATGTAACCAGGAAGTCTGGACATGGAATAGTTATTGTGAACACTGATTCTGTCCCAGACCAGCATTTTTAAAGTGACAGAAACTAGCGACCACCCAGCCGGCAGAAATCAAAATCTGTTTCAATGTAACTTTACTTTCAACGTCGGTGGGACATTAGACTGTTGTGTGAATATTTCACCGTAAAATTCTTACATATTGCACCTTTAATGTTTGAAATCTAACTTTAGCAAAAAATCCTTAGGCCTGCAGATGTGTTTAATGCAACTTATTTTTTGGGGGGGGCTAATTAATGGAGCACAGATACATCGTTACCACAAGTCTTTCAGGGTTAATAACACTAAGATGACCAACCGACAAATAATGGAACGAAATCCACGAATGTTTAACAGTTTGTAATTATTGCTATTAAACCAGTTTGTTTACTTCTAGAACAATATCAAACATTAATCTTGTGTTCGTTAGTTGGTCGTCCTGGTGTAACTTGAAAAGACTTATCAAACTACTGGCATCGATGTATCTAGTTTTCAATCTGTATTCTCAAAGAACAGATTCATATTCAGCCTCACACTGATGTTGTTTTCATAAAGAAGAAACCATAACTGTAAATTTGGACTTTGTGAATTCTTGAAGTTTTAACTTTTTACCTTGTATATTCATATAGAACAGATACTGTACATGTTTTATATTATCTGGTAGAAATAAGAGTTTACAAATTGCTTGTTATGTATAAATTGTTGATGAATAATACACATCTTTTTGACAGTAATCTTACACCATACCTTTGGGAGCTTTAAGATTTTTAAACAGGAAGTTAGACTTTATATAAATAGATTACTAACATATAGATGGTTGTTTTTCCTCAATATTTACAGTTTTTTAATTCAGAATTAGGACATCCCTTCATACCAACTTGATTGCAAAACAAACAAACAAAAAACATTAGTACAGCCAACAGGTTCCCAGGTTTTCACATCTAATGCTGGGACCAAATACCAATTTGTGTATTCAGTTTGGTTTTGACTGACCGTCTCCTTCTTCTTGCTGAATACTGGCATGGCCACTGAAGTCATCAGCAGTAGACTCTGAGCCTTAGTGTTGAAGAGCTAAAACATTTTTCACAAGTAATTATTGTCAAATCTACAAATTTAATATAATTAATTACAGAAAATATGACTTGTACAGACATTTAAAACAGAACAGCAGACAGCATGAAATACCCAGGAATAATCACCATCATGAAAAACCTACACTACACTAAAAAGGGTGGGCACCTCAGGTTTCACCTCTCTAATGGTGCGTTCACACCGGCCACTTTGTCAACGTCAAGCAACGCTCATAACGTTCCAAGTTTGAAGAAAGTTGAAGCTCATAACGCCTGCCAGTCATAGCGCATAGGCGTTAAAGCTCGTAACGCTGGACCGTTAAAAAAGGCGCGAAGGCGGGGCTTCCTTTGTTATCGGATGTTCTGAGCTATGGCGGATCATATAGAGAGAGTGGCTTGGCTTTATTTACTCCGTTTGTGGATACACCCCATTCTTCAGATGTGTTTTGAGTTTGAGGAGTTAAACCATTTGCTCCAGGAGCTACATATGGATGAGGTTAGCTTCCAGCGCTACTTCCATCTGTCCCGCGCCCTGTTTGAAGACTTCCTGCTTCCTTCAGGTACGTCCCTACGATGAGATGCTCTGATTGGTTGCCACTTCAAGAGCGTTATGAACGTCAAAAGTTCAGTTAGCTGAAGTTTCTGCGTTTTGAGCTTTTCAAGCGTTTGAAGCGTCAACGCCTGAAACGCTACAAAAGTTGCCGCTCATAATGCTCACAAAGCGACGCAGAGCCGTTGATGTCTGTCTGACGGACTCCACCATAAACTTTACATGTAAACTTGCAGCTTATGAAGTTGATGGTTGGGCCGGTGTGAACGCACCATAATACTTACAATGCAGCTTATTGTGGGAGGAATCTGGTTTCCTAGGAGTTTTTTTTTTTACTTTTCCTTCTTTTACTTTACACTATCTGCTTCCCTTTCTATTTTTCTTTGTCTTCTCTCTCTCACTGCTGGGTTCTGGCTGTTTTCTCTCAACCCTGCCACAGGGAGGAGAGAGCTGCAGCATCCTAATGGATCACACCTGGGATTAATTAACTCATTACTCCTCTGAAGGAGAGTATATCTACTCAATGTGTGCCAATCGCTGATGCCAGACTGATCACTTTGTTTCAGTTCCTTGTGCACATGTCAGGGTGCTACTTCACACTCTTGGATTGTTGATGTGTTTGTCTCCAGCCACAAACTTTGAATCTCATCTCCAGTGAAGGGGTTTCCACTAACCTGCCCATGAAAACCAAGACCTACTACTTGTTCATCCTTCAGTGGATTTTAAGACGGTAATCCCTCTAAGATTTAACCTTGTTAACTCTCTTCATTAAAATTCACCCTGCAAGAACTGTTTAATTCATCTCTATGCTGCCTACAATGCTGGTTACACCTGTTTTCCTTGCTGCTAGCTCGTTCTAAAAAACTTTCACAGTTTTGGTTCAGCATCTCTCTTGAGTCCGTTTGACCTAGCCAGTATAATATATCTCACAAGATGTTTGAATACCACTCACTTTGAAATGTTTGAGTAAAACCATTCAAACTGTATGTTGTTCTCCTTGCAGAAGAACTCAAGTGACAACAGCTCAAAAGATTAAGAGCATGTCAGGTGGGTTAGAGACTCATGTGACTCCAGTGACCCAATAATTGTTCCTACCAGCCTGACACTCCCAATCCTTTATTGAAGCTGCAGAAGCCTTTTGGGTGAGAGGTGAAATGCCTTCAAGAAACAAGGAAATACATCCAGATGGCTTCTATTTAATTACTTAGTATCCATAGACATGGATAATGATGGAAGGGACATCTCTGACTTCTATTGTCTTTGAAGCATATGTCTTTTTTACATAAACAGCCATCTTGTATATTTTGGAGCCAGAGGGTGTTTCTGAATGTCAAGGAACTTCACCTTGATGCCTTGGTCCCACTCTGGCTTCCGGTGAGATACATCATCAGGGACCACCAAGGCGTGTTCCAATGTGCATGTGCTATGGAGGCATCTATCCTCTGCTTGCCTGCCATTTAGCTAACTGACCAAGGATACATGGGACGTACCTTGATGCCTTCCCTTGGTTAAAAATTTCCCATTACACAGCGCTGTATTTTCAAAAACTTGGCGGATCAGGAACCGACAACAGCTACTTCTAAGGCAGATTTCTAGTTTAGATGTAAGTCAACTAATTGTACCTTTCAGGCTCATATCTAAAATGTTTTTTAGATCCAAAGCAGTTATATGATTGGTTGCTTTGTAGTTGCAGCTTCGGTAGTTAGCAGGTACTAACTCGCTTACAGATTTATTTTTATTAACATTTCCCGTTCCATGGCTGAAGGAATGCTGCTATGCTACTACAATGCTCGGGACGTAAACAGTGTGCGTAAGCAAGCAGCTGTGGTCACGTGAGTTAGGTCTGTTCCATTTAACTGTTTTCTTTAATCGAGGACGGAAGTGTCCTGCCTTGGTAGGCAAGGTGCCCTAACACTGAGAAACCCGCCTACACACAACCATGCTGATGTTTTGGCATCAAACAACAGTACACTACACAGGATACATCATGTGGCCTGCTAAGGGTTGAGACGGAACTGCTCACCTGATCAGTGGAACAGGTAAATATTTCATTTGTTTACATAAAGAGGATCGGACTTAAATCTTTTACTGGAACCAGCAATCGGGGTGTAATTTTTAAATTTCAGCTGCAACATTTGCACAACTTTCTTGTTTCTAGTATACAGTGGGGCAAAAAAGTATTTAGTCAGCCACCAATTGTGTAAGTTCTCCCACTTAAAAAGATCAGAGAGGCCTGTAATTTTCATCATAGGTATACCTCAACTATGAGAGACAAAATGAGGAAAAAAAATCCAGAAAATCACATTGTCTGATTTTTAAAGAATTTATTTGCAAATTATGGTGGAAAATAAGTATTTGGTCAATAACAAAACTTAATCTCAATACTTTGTTATATAGCCTTTGTTGGCAATGACAGAGGTCAAACGTTTTCTGTAAGTCTTCACAAGGTTTTCACACACTGTTGCTGGTATTTTGGCCCATTCCTCCATGCAGATCTCCTCTAGAGCAGTGATGTTTTGGGGCTGACGCTGGGCAACACGGACTTTCAACTCCCTCCAGAGATTTTCTATGGGGTTGAGATCTGGAGACTGGCTAGGCCACTCCAGGACCTTGAAATGCTTCTTACGAAGCCACTCCTTCGTTGCCCGGGCGGTGTGTTTGGGATCATTGTCATGCTGAAAGACCCAGCCACGTCTCATTTTCAATGCCCTTGCTGATGGAAGGAGGTTTTCACTCAAAATCTTACGATACATGGCCCCATTCATTCTTTCCTTTACACGGATCAGTCGTCCTGGTCCCCTTGCAGAAAAACAGCCCCAAAGCATGATGTTTCCACCCCCATGCTTTACAGTAGGTATGGTGTTCTTTGGATCCAACTCAGCATTCTTTCCCCTCCAAACACGACAAGTTGAGTTTCTACCAAAAAGTTCTATTTTGGTTTCATCTGACCATATGATGTTCTCCCAATCCTCTTCTGGATCATCCAAATGCTCTCTAGCAAACCGCAGACGGGCCTGGACGTGTCCTGGCTTCAGCAGGGGGACACGTCTGGCACTGCAGGATTTGAGTCCCTGGCGGCGTAGTGTGTTACTGATGGTAGCCTTTGTTACTTTGGTCCCAGCTCTCTGCAGGTCATTCACTAGGTCCCTCCGTGTGGTTCTGGGATTTTTGCTCACCGTTCTTGTGATCATTTTGACCCCACGGGGTGAGATCTTGCGTGGAGCCCCAGATCGAGGGAGATTATCAGTGGTCTTGTATGTCTTCCATTTTCTAATAATTGCTCCCACAGTTGATTTCTTCACACCAAGCTGCTTACCTATTGCAGATTCAGTCTTCCCAGCCTGGTGAAGGTCTACAATTTTGTTTCTGGTGTCCTTTGACAGCTCTTTGGTCTTGGCCATAGTGGAGTTTGGAGCGTGACTGTTTGAGGTTGTGGACAGGTGTCTTTTATACTGATAACGAGTTCACACAGGTGCCATTAATACAGGTAACGAGTGGAGGACCGAGGAGCCTCTTAAAGAAGTTACAGGTCTGTGAAAGCCAGAAATCTTACTTGTTTGTAGGTGACCAAATACTTATTTTCCACCATAATTTGCAAATAAATTCTTTAAAAATCAGACAATGTGATTTTCTGGATTTTTTTTCCTCATTTTGTCTCTCATAGTTGAGGTATACCTATGATGAAAATTACAGGCCTCTCTGATCTTTTTAAGTGGGAGAACTTACACAATTGGTGGCTGACTAAATACTTTTTTGCCCCACTGTATATGATTACTGTTGATGTACCTGTAGACTCACCATGTCCTACATGACACCAACCAAGTCCTTCCAATCTTAATTAATCCTTCTCATCTTGAGGCTCAGGACTTTTGGGAATGCCATTAAATAACTATGAGGATAAACTCTTAAACCAACACCATTTACCATTTAAACCAACATAATTTCTTGTACTTTTGTGTGATAAATTTGTGTGACATCCATTATTTGTCATATCCAAAATTCTAAGTACAAAGACTTGAGTTCCTTTGAAGATGAATCACTGTTATGATTTGCATTTTGTCTTTTAAACTAACTGTAAGCTATTAGGGGTTCATGTCAAAAGGCTTCAAGCACAATAACAGTCAAGGATCTAAACTTATCTTTCAGGTCTCACAGGAATCAGGTCTCTCTAATGCTCTCTCTAGGCTAGGCATACGTGTTCTAAAACCTGACCTGCAAACCTCTTTTTAAAGTCCATGTATTTTCTTCTTTTGACATATTTTTACAATTATCAAACAATGTGCACAAAGTTTGTCTCTTGGTATAGAACTTTTACCAAAGCAGGTCAAGAACATTTTTGATTAGTCTGACAAAGAAATATAAGTTCATTTAAAACACTTTCTTCATTTATACGTTCTTTACCTCGTTTGTGTTGGGGAGCTGCTCAAGTGAAAGAAGAGGTGTTCCAAAGCATCATGGGAGAATGATCCCCAGGATACCGGGAGGAAATAGATAGATGAGCATGACATGGATGAAAAAAATGAGGATGAAAATGTTGACTACTTTTAAGTGGACTTAAGGAAACAGTAATGATATGATAGTTGTCTGTTTTGTGAGTTCCAATTGGTCTGTTTATCTCACCACAGTGTCCATGTAGGCTTCCGTCCAGATGATGTCATGGTCATGGTTGATGACCATTGGCCGACTGAGCACATGCAAGTACTCCATGACGTTCTCCTGAACATCAGCCAGTGTTGAGATATGTGTGTAATAACCTGAAACAAGCCACAAGAATATATTCTTTTCATGTATGTTTGTGGTTTACACAGGGGCAGAAAGAGATAAAAAACATGTACAAACATTTAAAGGACTGACCTTTATTGTTACAAGCAATCCACTTGGTATTCTGAGCAAAGGTCATCTCCCTGCCAATAAGGTAGGTGAAAACTCGCACCTATAAGGAGGTATAACTATGCTGAAAAATGCGATATTTCAGTTGTCAAGTTTATTCAGCATACAGATAAAGTTTGATTGCAATATGTTGTCATGGATACCCTTCAGTTAAAGAAAGAAAATCCCAGAATAGTCAGTGACAAAACTTAAAAACTCTCAAAAATAATAATTTATGACAAGAAATCAACAGAGTTCAATGAAATTAATGAAAATTTAGACTTAAACCAATGGAATTGATGTGGAAGAAATGATAGTACCCTTAACTTTATTTATTGCTGCAGAACCTTTGGAGTCAATCAATGCAGTTAGCTGATTTCTGTAATGCTAATTTCAAGTTATTTCGGTGTGTGTTGAGTTTCTTTCTTTAAAGGTACAGTATGTAAGAATTAGACTTTGTCGTCAAATCTACTGAGCCCCTCAGGGGACATGGTATGAAAAAAAATTTAAGGTCAGAAAAAAAAAAAAAAAATTTGC
>SSNP01000108.1:270809-288642 GCA_006937955.1 Pachypanchax playfairii
TTTCTCGAGATATCGCAAAACTTTCTCAGGATAACGCAAAACTTTCTCGAGATATCGCAAAACTTTCTCAGGATAATGGAAAACTTTCTCAGGATAACGCAAAATGTTTATATATTTTTTTTCTGACCTTAAAGTTTTTTTCATACCATGTCCCCTGAGGAGCTCAGTACAAATCCAAGTCCTGCAGTTCATGTAGAAAAAAAAAAGTCCACTCTCAACCACTCACCCCCCCGGTTTTTATGCAGGGTTGCCAGTTCCAATGTTGATGCTTGTTTACATTATTTTGTATTTGTTTAATTTTGAAGGCCTATTTGTTCAGTGTTGAGTTTTCCTAAGTGCGTTTGAACGCCCCATCATGTGCAGCTCAGCTGCTCAGTTGGAAGGATGTGGTGGTTTTTTACTTTTTGCTGCTGCTCGTTGTGAAATTACAGCGGCTTGTGTTGAAGACTTGGCAGCCTTGCAGACTCACATGTGATTCGTTATGGAACCAGGAAGTCTAGACGTGTAAATAATGATTCTGATCAGGGCTAGCTTTTTTAAAATGCCCGAAACTAGTGACCACCCAGCCGACTGAGATCCAGATCTGTTACAATGTGACTTTATTTTCAACATCAGTGGGAACTGACATCCTATGAGTGAGCAGCAGCTGACCCCTTGAATGTGCATTTCCAGCTTGGTGCACTGAGGTGCATCAGTCTGAGCAAGAGTCAAAACTATTCTGTGTCATGAATTACAAGGTGTGGTGGATCTAAAAAGCAGAGGAACAGAGAGTGGCAGGCTCAAATAAAAAGGAGTTTATTAAAGGACAAAAACCAGGAGAGGGGGAACAAAATGAAACTCAAATATGCTGCTTGCTGTGGGAGACGAGGGGGGTTAATACAAAGACACAGGTGAAGACAATGAGCTAATGACAAGAGGTGAGGAACAGGAAATTGGATGACCATATATGGAACATGAACGGATAAAACCACTGAAGAGACAACACAGATCCTAACATGAAACTCTGACACCAGACTATGACAAGATACAATACTAGACACAGATTCAACAGTTAACAAAAGACACCATGACTAAACATAGAGAAACAGACACATAACCCTAAATATAAACTAAACTCCAGAGCCCAATATCAAACATCATTAAAAAACCACTAAATCAAAACAAAATTCGAAAGCCCACATCCCAACATAAACCGGAGACAGTGGATACCTCCACAGCTCCTGACACTGTGGCAATTATGTTCAAAAATGCCTTTGGTATAATGGATTTTCTCTGCCTATTGGAGAAGGATTAAATTATTGTTTTGCCTCAACATTTGTTTTTACCCTTCGGTCAGGCCAGTTGAATTCCTCAAAGACGGACTCAAAGTCCTCCATGGCTCCATCTGTGATAATCATGATGGCCTGGTTACACATACTGCCCTGACCTTTCACCCTCGCCTGCACACAAACATACGAACAGAGTTTGCAATGCAGATCTAACACCTGTCCATCGAAGGTCATTTAAAAAGCTGTATCATTTAATGTTCTTGTTTTATGATAAATCTTTACAATACCACAGTTGAGCCCACAAACCTCATTAAGGATCTTAAATGATTCCTTCAAGGCGTTCTTAATTTTTGCTTCTCCTTTAACTTCCAGCTCTTCCACCAATAGCTTGAAGTGCTACAAAAAGAAGAGACAACAAAGTTTCTCATCCTCAGAGTTATACTTACAACCTGTTTCCCATTATCCATATGCCAGCATTACATCTGAACTTTATCGATAATTTCAGGACATTTTTACGTAAAGCTGCCACCAAGAAAAAATCTTCAAGTCTTGCGGAGACATGTTTTCCAAGAAACTTCAAACATTATGAAAGTATAAAATTCCTGGTATAACTTAAAGAAACAGGCTAAGAAGATGACCTGATGAGATCCTTGGATTTCCTTCTCTCTGTATGTGTGTGTTTGTGTAATTACATCTAAGATATGTCCTTACCTTAAGGATCTATGAAACAGATAAGGGTTTTACCTCTCTATTATCCAAGTCAGCTTGGACCAGAGTTCCTTTGAAGCATGGCTCAACATAGTGAACATAGTCAGTGTACTACAAGACAAAAAGAAACATGGGAGCAAGAGGGTTGATCAGCAAACAGTGACAGATTTATATACAAGGAATAATGCCATGGCTCTGACTGGGGAACTCTGTCCAGTTCTTGATGGGAAGAGATTTTTCCACACAGTTAGTTACCACATCAGATCAGATTTTCACTGTTTTGTTAAAAACAAGCAGATAATCTCAGATGGCCTCATGCATTGTTTGAATCGGGACCCATCAGACATGCAACATTGTTACTCATCAAACCAACTTATGAAAATGTCATATATTTTAATGTTAATCACTTTGTCATAAATATTTAACTGTTCGCATGTTGCAGTTTGTGTATGCTGTAGTAGTGGCGGTGCCATGACTCCTGCTCAACATGAGCATTTCAGACCAAAAAGGATCAATCTAACAAGATTATACACTCACCTAAAGGATTATTAGGAACACCATACTAATACGATGTTTGACCCCGTTTCGCCTTCAGAATTCCCTTAATTCTACGTGGCATTGATTCAACAAGGTGCTGAAAGCATTCTTTAGAAATGTTGGCCCATATTGATAGGATAGCATCTTGCAGTTGATGGAGATTTGTGGGATGCACATCCAGGACACGAAGCTCCCGTCCCACCACATCCCAAAGATGCTCTATCAGGTTGAGATGTGGTGACTGTGGGGGCCATTGTAGTACAGTGAACTCATTGTCATGTTCAAGAAACCAATTTGAAATGATTCGAGCTTTATGACATGGTGAATTATCCTGCTGGAAATAGCCATCAGAGGATGGGTACATGGTGGTCATGAAGGGATGGACATGGTCAGAAACAACATGGCAACAAATTTACAGTCTTCAACTGTCCAATTTTGGTGAGAACGTACAAATTGTAGCCTCTTTTTCCTATTTGTAGTGGAGATGAGTGGTACCCGGTGGGGTCTTCTGCTGTTGTAGCCCATCTGCCTCAAGGTTGTGTGTGTTGTGGCTTCACAAATGCTTTGCTGCATTCCTCGGTTGTAATGAATGGTTATTTCAGTCAAAGTTGCTCTTCTATCAGCTTAAATCAGTCGGCCCATTCTTCTCTGACCTCTAGCATCAACAAGGTATTTTCACCCACAGGACTGCTGCATACTGGATGTTTTTCCCTTTTCACACCATTCTTTGTAAACCCTATAAATGGTTGTGCATGAAAATCCCAGTAACTGAGCAGATTGTGAAATACTCAGACCGGCCCGTCTGACACTAACAACCATGCCACGCTCAAAACTGCTTAAATCACCTTTCTTTCCCATTCTGACATTCAGTTTGGAGTTCAGGGGATTGTCTTGACCAGGACCACACCCCAAATGCATTCAAGCAACTGCCATGTGATTGGTTGATTAGATAATTGCATTAAGGAGAAATTGAACAGGTGTTCCTAATAATCCTTTAGGTGAGTGTAGAGCTCTAGCACCAGGAGGACATGTGGACTGATTGACTTTATCAATTTAAATTCTGTTTTTCTTAATCATTTTTCCACCTAAAATATTGTTATAACAAAGCAGGACAAGAAATGTTCTCACAGCAATGACGTTGACAAAGTCATTCTCTCCCAGTGTGTCCAGGATGGTGTTAATGGTGTGTTTGGCAATGGAAATCTTTAACCCTTTCATGCTTCCACTGATGTCCACCATTATAATAATATCTTTAGGAGATGTGGCTGCCTGGATGTACCTGCACAAAGTCAGAAGAAGATCTTGAGACCATGTTAGGATTGACATTTGGCCTTTAGCCCTCATAATTCACATCAAATAATTGTTTCATTGTTTCCAATGGCTCACAGTAATATGCCATGTCTTGAGGGTGATGCAGTTTTATGTCATTATTCAGCAATGCATGAATGGAACTCTTCAAGCTGAATAATGCTGCAGTGACCTGACTAATTAGCAGCTTATCTTGTACAGAGACCTGCTGCTTGTTATGGTGCTGACATACATCCAGAAATACCTAAGCTGCCCCTAACAATTTGCTGCATACCTACCATTAAATAAAAAACAATGATTAATTACTTTAATATGTCAGATAACATCACAAAAGCAAGGCATTCAAAGGATCTTTGAATGCTGTAAAAACTTGTCAACTTACCAGTTTCTGTTCCTGCAATCAAAGGCTACCACACCATTGGAATCTGGAGTCCATTTAATACCTGTCAAGTAAAATGTTCAATTAATTCACAATTATGTGAAGTTATTTACAGTTCATTACATATAAGTTTAGATTACACCGATACCTGGCGGTGAAAATTCTGAAACAAGCCTTAGCCCTCTGCATAAGGTGCTATACAAATCCAATCATTATTATTTGTATTTTCCAGAAACAATAGTTGTTTTTTTATTCCTGTTTTTCACTGAATAGCAATTGGCTGACACTTTAGTAATGATCTAATATAAATAACATCTGACATCAATTTTTTCATTGTGAGATAGTGAAACTAGTATTAATGAAAGTATCATTTGATAAAATATGTATTTAAAGAGGCCATTCCATTAAAAGCGTTTTTTTCTGAGGTTTCTAATGAGTAAATAAAGTCAGCGTGAAGTTGGAATTAAGTTTAAATTTATCTGGCTAAACTTTTGTTTTGGACATTAAAGAGGCCCTTCCATTAAAAACAGTTTTTCTGAGGTTTCTGTTGAATATTTTAGCTCCACAGGTGTTCTTACCTTCATAGTTGGTGTGAAAACAGGTGGTGATAAAACCCGAGTTCGAACGGCCGGTATTTGTTTCATCGCAACTCCTTTGTTCATTAGTATTCATCAGCTCCCACAGTTGAAACCACGCCTAGCATGCTGCTGGCTAAAAGCTGTTAGCATAAGACGTAACAAACCGGAAGAGACTACGTATGCTGTTGCCATGTGCAGCAGGGCAGGGAACAGTATACCTTGCTCTCATAGGCTAGTTTGTTAGCCAATCTGAGTCCAGCAAATTCGAATAATGAATATTAATGAGTTGCAGCCGAAACCAGATGAATCTTGATGCAGAAAGATTGAAGGGTCTGTTAATGAGTGTTTCCTAATGTTTTTTAGATATACAATGTTTCATATTACAGGTTAATACTTAAAAAATAACCACAAAGTCATGAAATTTGCGTGAAATGGCCTCTTTCAACACAGCACACGACAGACTCTTTGAAGAGCTGACTACAGCTAAACAGACTGAAAAGGTGTCAAACACTTCTGCTTCACATGTTTACAAAAATACATGAGCAGGCGTGTGTTTTTTCAAGTTTTTGTTTTAGCCACGCTACAATAAAACATCTAACAAACACTGTCTGTTTTTAGTCATATGAAATAGAACTGAATTAGCATAGCAGGCCTTGGAGGGAAAAGATTTCGCTAAAAGAAAAAGTAAACAGTAGATGTGACCAATAATACAAGGACTGTCCAATTGAACTTACCAGGATAGATCCTGAAAAAGCCAAAGGAACTACCGAAGTACTGCCAGGTGAGTGTGGGATCTCTTTGAAAGTTATTGCTGAAAACGTCATTTAAAGCCTCAGAGTTGTAGATTGCATTCAGGATGTTAGGATCTATTCAAATAAAGAAGAAAACCTGATTTAGACTTTTGGGGATATGCTACCACTAGTTTTTTTTAATTGAAAGTCTGTCAAACCTTTGTTATAGACATTAGTGGGAACCTGGATGTTGCTCTGCTGAGTATTCACTGGCAAGTTGTTAAAATGTTCGTTCTCTTCGAGGGGAAACTCTCCACCCAGTTCCACATTGTTCCCATCTTCATCCACTGTGTTGATTAGCATGGAGTTGTAGTAATCAAACTAAGAGAGAGACATTGTGTATATGTTTGTTTATTAATTCATTTTGGGGTTGTTTTTCTTTGTTCCTGGATACATCAAACCTTTCCTTATTCATTTTCTCAATTTAGTTTTTAACTAACAGTCTTTCAAAGCAGATGTATAGAAGACCTGGTTTTTCTCAGGTGGTTGTGAATCTGAAGGCTTTTTCTGCCCCTGTTCTGAATTGTTTCTAGAAAAGAAACTAAAACCCAAAATAACATTTATCTTGTGGATAAATATGCTCAGTGAACAGTATAAAATATGCCATGAGAATGTTACAAACATTCTGCCAAACATCTCCAATCTCTCTACTTTGTTTAAAGGTGGTATATGGAATATTTTCATAAAAAGCAATATTTTCAATAAAATAATGCCCCCACGGGGTGTTTACAGGGTTGTAGAATGAAAATACACTATTTCCTTTAAAAATTATATTTGAAATAAAATATTATAAAATATTCATCTTGACGGGCACAACAATAGCATTTTGTTTATATCTGCCAGCCAATAGCTGGCAGAGCATCGGGCACCATTTTGGGTTGCCTAATAGTCCTACTGTAAATAATCCAGCACAGTGTGGCTTGTACTGTGGAGTCTGCAGGTCAAGCAGCTGGAAGCACCAGGACATGTGGTGATTATATACCTTATTTGCATGACATGGGGGGTTTGCCAACATGTGAGGAGCAGGTTCATGTGGAAACATTATTTATTAGCAGCTAGCTAACACATAGCTGCAGCAGGTCACTGAAGTGGAGTAACTTCGGGCTGTGCGTTCGGCTGGAAGACACACTACAGAGGATTTTTTTTGCTGCTTGTCAGGGTGCGATTTGTTGGGGGGATGGGGGGAATTTACCACCCCTCTGCTTTTGATGTTCCCTGTGGTCCTTTGTTTTCTTTATCCCTGGGGGAGATAAGTTATTTTTGTTCCTCTTTCTCGTCCGACCATACTTGTCAACCCTCCCGATTTATCCGGGAGAATCCCAAATTTTATGCTCTCCCAGGACCATCATTCTCCTGAATTAGTCCCGATTTCCACCTGGATAACAATATTGCTAAACCATTCATCACCGGGCGTTGTTTCCGGTCGGACAACAATAACGGTTACACCTTGAAGTCGCCATCTGTTGTACAGGTACTGCTATTTAATTAGTTAACTTACGTTATTACTGTGGACTGTTATTTTGTCATATTAATAAGCACCATGTGTTTAATATATGTATGTGTGTGCGACCAACCAAGCCCCCACCGCCCGCCCACCATGCTTCTTTTCGAAAGTGAAAAAAAAATTAACCCCCACCCTCTGCTTTTTTTCACAAATCGCACACTGCTGCTTGTGTAAGTGAGACGTGCAGGATGGTGTGAGGAGGACAGAAGATCTTAGGAGGGACTGCAGGAAGTTTTGGTTTGCTCTAATAGAGCCAGTGCAGTTTCATGAGCTCTTTGCCACAGACTGAATCGATGACTGTGCTACAAACAGGTAGGAGCTGTTTTTACCAGAGTCAGTGTGTGATCAGCGGGACTGGAGAGCATGATTAGTGAACTGAACTCATGATATTTTATTGTCCTGCTCGGATTGGGGATCAGAGTGGGTTTTGTGAGGAATATTGGTCGACCGCGGGGGAGTTTACGAGCCTGGCATCTCGATGGCTGAAGGCTTTGTGCTGTGTATGCTGTTCATGTTCCATATTCCACCTTTAATGGTGGGTTTTTTGTAATAGGAACTCCAGTGTAGAAGTGATTATGGGTATCTGTAACAATCTAAAAAATCACATCTACTTTAATGTATTTGATTTTTTGCAAAATAATTGAAATTTTTCCTGATGCCAGTCATCACAAATGAGCAAAGGAAAAGCCTGGGACGTCCAATCAAACATTTCTTTGAAAAATGTTAGTGTTTCCTATGATTCGGGACGGCCGTGGCTCAGGCGGTAGAGCGGGTCGTCTGGCAACTGGAAGGCTCGAATCCCCGCTCTGCCCAGAGAAAAAAAAAAAGATCGCCTGGCCGTTGTGTCCTTGGGCAAGACACTTAACCCACCTTGCCTGTTTGGTGGTGGCCGAAGGGTCCGGCGGCGCCAGTGTCTGGCAGCCTCGCCTCTGTCAGTGTGTGTCCCAGGACAGCTGTGGCTACAAATGTGTGTAGTTCATCATCACCAAACGTGTGAGTGTGTGTGTGAATGACATACTGTAGTGTGAAGCGCTTTGGGGGTCGTAGGACCTGAGTAAAGAGCTATACAAGTACACGCCACACCATGATCCTCCTAACCTTTCAGCCCACGGATTATCAACTCAAAGGGTTTTAAAAATGAAGTAGTCAGAAGAATGAAAGGGCTTGAAAGAAAGTTTACCATTTTTAAACAAACTACAGAAGTGACATGCAATAAAGGAAAACCCTGTTATGAGAGATACATTATTTACATGTAGTTTAATGGTTACCCACATGAGCAAAGAAGAGCACTGACCTTCAGCGAACCATTGAACTCATGGTACAGGTCAGCATCTTCTGCAGACTCTGCTAGCCTCTGTTGAAAAAGCAACAAATAACATTAGAAAAAAGCAGAGTACACACAGATGAGAAGAAAAGTCATCTACATATGTTTACTAGGTAAAGTAAAGTTAATAAAGATATTGTTTTATTAAAAAAACAATATAAAAATTATCCTGATAATAAAGAATTGCAAAATCAAGTCTAGAAGCTATAAATGCATAGACTAATGTTTCTGTATCACTTTGGGTCCGAATTCTCCTGATTTTAGCAACATTACACTGGTGGAAGAAGGTCGTCATGGTAACATGTTTTATATGAGAGTTAAAGGACAAATTCATTGCAACTTTTAATTTTAATGAGTGACAAACAGAAGGTTGTTTTTTCGGCACATGGGGTTATCTGGGTTATCCTCTAGTGCCAATGCAGTCCCTACCAGACTGGCTGTATAAACTTTAATCTTTAACATAAACATTCTTTGGTGACCCTAAAACTAACCAGTTAGAGAACTTTAACTGACATCAGCTCTACTTCTACAGTGGGGCAAAAAAGTATTTAGTCAGCCACCAATTGTGTAAGTTCTCCCACTTAAAAAGATCAGAGAGGCCTGTAATTTTCATCATAGGTATACCTCAACTATGAGAGACAAAATGAGGAAAAAAAATCCAGAAAATCACATTTTCTGATTTTTAAAGAATTTATTTGCAAATTATGGTGGAAAATAAGTATTTGGTCACCTACAAACAAGTAAGATTTCTGGCTTTCACAGACCTGTAACTTCTTTAAGAGGCTCCTCGGTCCTCCACTCGTTACCTGTATTAATGGCACCTGTGTGAACTCGTTATCAGTATAAAAGACACCTGTCCACAACCTCAAACAGTCACGCTCCAAACTCCACTATGGCCAAGACCAAAGAGCTGTCAAAGGACACCAGAAACAAAATTGTAGACCTTCACCAGGCTGGGAAGACTGAATCTGCAATAGGTAAGCAGCTTGGTGTGAAGAAATCAACTGTGGGAGCAATTATTAGAAAATGGAAGACATACAAGACCACTGATAATCTCCCTCGATCTGGGGCTCCACGCAAGATCTCACCCCGTGGGGTCAAAATGATCACAAGAACGGTGAGCAAAAATCCCAGAACCACACGGAGGGACCTAGTGAATGACCTGCAGAGAGCTGGGACCAAAGTAACAAAGGCTACCATCAGTAACACACTACGCCGCCAGGGACTCAAATCCTGCAGTGCCAGACGTGTCCCCCTGCTGAAGCCAGGACACGTCCAGGCCCGTCTGCGGTTTGCTAGAGAGCATTTGGATGATCCAGAAGAGGATTGGGAGAACATCATATGGTCAGATGAAACCAAAATAGAACTTTTTGGTAGAAACTCAACTTGTCGTGTTTGGAGGGGAAAGAATGCTGAGTTGGATCCAAAGAACACCATACCTACTGTAAAGCATGGGGGTGGAAACATCATGCTTTGGGGCTGTTTTTCTGCAAGGGGACCAGGACGACTGATCCGTGTAAAGGAAAGAATGAATGGGGCCATGTATCGTAAGATTTTGAGTGAAAACCTCCTTCCATCAGCAAGGGCATTGAAAATGAGACGTGGCTGGGTCTTTCAGCATGACAATGATCCCANAACCATTGAACTCATGGTACAGGTCAGCATCTTCTGCAGACTCTGCTAGCCTCTGTTGAAAAAGCAACAAATAACATTAGAAAAAAGCAGAGTACACACAGTTGAGAAGAAAAGTCATCTACATATGTTTACTAGGTAAAGTAAAGTTAATAAAGATATTGTTTTATTAAAAAAACAATATAAAAATTATCCTGATAATAAAGAATTGCAAAATCAAGTCTAGAAGCTATAAATGCATAGACTAATGTTTCTGTATCACTTTGGGTCCGAATTCTCCTGATTTTAGCAACATTACACTGGTGGAAGAAGGTCGTCATGGTAACATGTTTTATATGAGAGTTAAAGGACAAATTCATTGCAACTTTTAATTTTAATGAGTGACAAACAGAAGGTTGTTTTTTCGGCACATGGGGTTATCTGGGTTATCCTCTAGTGCCAATGCAGTCCCTACCAGACTGGCTGTATAAACTTTAATCTTTAACATAAACATTCTTTGGTGACCCTAAAACTAACCAGTTAGAGAACTTTAACTGACATCAGCTCTACTTCTATATGGGGTGCTGTTTGTAAAACTACAGAGTCAAATATTAACAGCAATATTTTTGGCCTGTTATAGGAGAAAAAAATGGGGTGCATTTTTCAAACGCATATTATCACCTTATTATTAATTTATTTATAATTGTTCCATTTACTAATTTAGTACTTAGCTAGCAAGCTAAATATTTAATATGAAGTTAAATATTTGTTTTCAAAATTAAATATTTAACTTGCAAACTAAATATTTAATTTGCAAGCTAAATATTTAGAGTGTAAATTAAATATCTTGATCTGACCAAAATATTTATTTTCCAACCTAAATACTTAGTTTTAAAATTAAATATTTAAATTGTAAGTTAAATATTTAGCTCCAACCTAAATATAATATGCAAATTCACTTACCGATAAGCAGACGTGGACTACCAAAATTCAAGCTGAATCAGAACCTGTTTTATTGCCTTACAATCCGTCTTGCACTGGTCATAAGAGGTTGTTTCGTAATAAATGTTTTTAATAAACTTTGACTTGAAAAATGAATAGAAAATGCTAATAATTATTACTAATTTCCTTATTCAAACCCGAGATACATCAGAGTGTCTTTGACTCACCTTCACAGACTTCATCTTACTTCCCAACATTCGCTCAATTTCATCAGAGTAGTCCCTGACCAAAACGTCTCCTCTCACTTCCTCAATCTTGATGATTGACTCCACATCCTTTAGTTTCTGAGAGGGAAAAAAAGAGCTTTTGGTGTTTTTATCTAACCTTTTTAATCAGGTAAGAGATGAGCAAAAATAATATTTTTGTCACAATGACAACCTGCATCAAAGTAAATGATTTTAACAAAACTTAATGAAAAATAAAAGACAAAGTTTATTATTTATTTATTTTATTATTTATTATTATTATTTATTCATAGGAAAAGGTTTACCATGAACTGCTTGGTGTTAAATAGGTAGTTAGCTTCATAAATGTAATATCTTTCTTAATACACATGTAATGAATTCCAAGCAAAAACTGGATGCAGTGGTCAGATTGAAATAAACAACCTTTTATAATTTACTGTCTTCTAGGACCTAAAGTGCAGACATGTAATAAAATAAAGACTTAAAATGTAATTGACTAAGAAAAGAGTAAAACAAATTAATTTAATTTCAGATGAGAGCAAACAAAAAAGTAGAAGGTACAGCTGCAAAATAATAAGGAACAAAAACCAAAGTAAGATATTAAGACATGCTAATATGTCCAGCACATAAGATTTTCTTCAAAGCCGAAGATGTACATTAATGTTGCAGTTAACTGAAATGTGATGGATCACTTTTATCAGGGACACCAAGTTTGTTCTACTTCAATATGGAGTATTTTCATAAAAAGCAATATTTTTAACAAAATAATGCCTCAGCGGGGTGTTTATAGGGTTGTAAATTGAAAATGCCATTTCCTTTAAAGAGACAATTTCATACAAATTTCAGGTCTTTGTGGTTATTTCTTAAGTATTAACCAGTAATATGAAACATTTTATATCTAAAAAACGTCAGGAAACACTGATTAACAGACCTTTCAATCTGTCTGCATTAAAATTCAGGTTGTTCCGTCAGGCTTCAGGCAGCAGCTTGTTCATATTCATTATTCTAATTTGCTGGACTCAGATTGGCTAACAAACTAGCCTATGAGAGCAAGGTATACTGTTTCCTGCCCCACTGCGCATGGCAACGTCAGACATCAGCAGATATCTCTTCCTGTTTGCTACGTCTTATGCTAACAGCTTTTAGCCAGCAGCATGCTAGGCATGGTTTCAACTGAGGGAGCTGCCGACAACTAACGATCAAAGGAGTTGTGACGAAACAAGTACAGGTTGTTCAGACCTGCGTAGTTTGAGAGATAAAAACTGAAAGAGAAGTTGTTGACCTGTTTTCACACCCACTATGAAGGTAAGAACACCTGTGGAGCTAAAATATCCAACAGAAACCTCAGAAAAAACGTTTTTAGTGGAATGGCCTCTTTAAAAATCATATTTGAAGTAAAATATTATAAAATATTAATTTTAACGGGCACAACGTTTACATCTACCAGCCAATAGCTGGCAGAGTAGCGAGCACCATTGCGGGTTTCCTAATATGGCGAATAATCCAACACAGCGAGGCTGGTATTGTGGAGTCTGCAGGTCAAACAGCTGGAAGAGCCGGGGAACCCATAGGGGGTTTCCCATGTGACGAGCAGGATCAAAAAGTCTTTATTAGCAGCTCACACTAACAGGATTCTAGCTGTGAATGGGAAGGATCTCCTGTAGAGGGTTCTAGCTGTGGACGGGAAGGATCTCCTGTAGAAGGTTCTAGCTGCGGACGAGAAAGATCTTCTGTAGATTGTTCTAGCTGTGTACGGGAAGGATCTCCTGTAGAGGGTTCAAGCTGTGGACGGGAAGGATCTCCTGTAGTGGGTTCTAGCTGTGGACGGGAAGGATCTCCTGTAGTGGTCCATGTTGGATCTGAAGAATCTTCTGACTGAAGACACTCTGTTGTTGAGTTACTGTGTTGTGAAGAGGATGATGAGGGTTTTTCATCATGTTCTTCATCCTCCTTTGAACAATCAACTCAAAAACATCCAGAACAGAACCACCTTCTTTTAGTTTGTTCAGCCTCTCTAAGTCACTTGCTGTGATGCTCCGCTCCCAGCAGGTGACTCAAGATGAGCTCACGCTACAACTGATATATAGAAGATTTCCAGCATCTTGCTTCAAACATTTAAGGACCTGAGCTTCTCTATGTCTTGTCAACATCAGTCATCTGAAAACCTGGCAGAGACATGTTGGAGTCCTGATGTGCTCCAGTACCCACATAGCCAAGATGCATCGTGTCAGGGTTGTGTGATCTTATAGCATATGAATTCATCTTGATTTGGAGTTGTGCTACAGCAGGATTTAGGATGTGGTGAGATCATAGGAATGAGTTGTGGACTTATGGTGTATACCAATTCATGGGAAATTTAATTCACAAGAACTATGAGGGTTGCAGCGTTACAGTTACCTTGATACTGAAAGTGCTTTTCCAAATTTATTTCAGTCTAGCTAAATTCCTATCAGTTGTGTATATCATGAAGAGCGTAGCAGGTCTGTTGTCCTGTAGGAAGGGGGCCTTACCAGGCCTGCTGTACATGTGTCCATTCATGCCTCCCCTGGCTACTTTTTTGTTATTTGTGTCCAAAAGCTGTATGTGATGCATAACAGATTCTTGGTGTGAGCACAGTACTTACTTTTCATTTTTTTAATGATGCATTTTATTTAGTTATTTACCTTTTGCAGTAGCAGAGAACCAGAGTATTTTGTTGAAAGTTCTTGAAGCTCTGCAGAAAAAACTGACGCCCACAGCTGCACCCTGGAACAAAGAAAATATGGAATCACACAGACATATTTGTAATAATGCAATTAGTAATAATTAATTAGCTCAAGTTTATACTCTGTCGTTCTGAGATCTCAGCCCACATAAGCAAATACATGGCAACAGCGCTGTAAATGTATTTAAACATATTCATTCAGTTTTTTACTACTTTCTATATTATAGATACATGCTAAATACATCAAATATTTGGATCGAGATGTATGAAATTGTGAAGCAAAGAAAAAATGGATACTTCATTTCCAACATCCAGGAGTAAACTTTAATAAATAATGAATTGAGGGAAAGTTCCAGTCTGGTGAATTTTTTTCTACTGTTGGCATAATTTTTGTTTGTCCTGAATTCAACAGACCCCATAAAAGGTAAAATAAAATTAAATAAATCAAACAAAAGATGGCAAGATTTTTTTAAATCGAAGATCAGTTAATTTCTTTTTGGCATTTTGTATTCTTTGTGTGCAGAGCGTTCTCCATTCTCTTCTATATCTATTTGTTTTTATTGGACTTTAAGGCTGTATTCACACCCGGTGGACTCGGTTCAATTGGGGCCCAAAATTACAACATTGTTGCTGTTCTTTGTTGGATTTGGGTTTGGATTCACACTGCACTTTATGAAACGTACTAAATACGCATTAGTGCATGTTTTCATCCGCACCTGTGGTGGCGCTGTAGAGTTTCTGCACTACTTTTGTATTATTGTCGCTGCACTTCTTGGTGCTGCCACAGAAGAGTGAAACAAAAACAAACCCGGAGTAGCAACAGATTCTGGTGGTTTTGGGATTGATGTTTTGTGTTTGGTGAATGTACCAGATCAATATTCTGCTGCAATGAGCTCAGGATGAGCAGATAACGAGGCAGAGGACTACATGAGGCGGCTGAGACGGCTACACAATATAGTGTACTTCCTGCTTTTGGTGCGGTCTTGGTTCGGTTACGTTCACACATGCAATCGAACCGAGACCCACGTTTTTAGGTGGACTAGAGTTGGTTTGTTTGGTCCGAATCAGAGTTCGGTTGCCCGTTCACACCTCCCCAAACGATTCAAGTGGACTAAACAGGGCTGGTGTGAATCCACCCTAAGAGTTCTGGATCTGAATTTATTTGAGTTGTATTGGTTTTTCAGTTCTTTGCTATTCATTCAGTTTCCTTCAGCTTTTCACACTTGTGTTCCATCTCCTTATTAACTCTCATGTTCTTTATCCAGTAATCATTCTCCTAATCTAACTAGTCCTCAGTTTTATCTGCTACTTTAGTAGATCCTACTTGTTACCTGCACCTTGTTGCCTCGTTTCCACAAAAACATGATGACTAATTAAAAAGTACTCTGTATTTGATCTGAAACTAAACCTTTGTAGTTGCAGGAGCTAATGTACTAAGTTACATTATGTTAAAATTACCATAGCTTTTTAAAATGGGACTTCAGCATGACACAGATATTGATCTATAGTTCCAAGCACTCCAGGATCCGTGTATGGGGGGCATTGAGTAACAGGTTTCTTGTAGTCCATTCTAGGCCAAGCATAGGTCTGTTTCTTGTGTGGCCTGTTCCATGGTTAGAAGGTTTTTGTAGGACTGGGACAAGTGTGGAACATTTTAAGTGGGATTGAACTTTGCATTAATCCAGTGTTTAAAGATTTTAGTGGTGGTTGGGGACAACTGCTCATCAGAGACCTTTAAGTAGGAAAGAGAAACATCGTCTGGACCCGGTGACTTCCAGGACTTTTGTCTCCTGAAGAGCTGGAAAAGCTATATTCACCTGAAAGTGAAGAATAGATCCAGCTGTCTATAGAGCCTTTTTAACTCATTTGTAACTACACAATTTGTTCCCTTGTGACACTCAGGACAGTACGGCCTGTCCCCAGCTTTATTCATTTACATACATTCTGATTTTCTTAAAGGCAGTGGAACATTTTGCTTACATTTTGGCACATCGCGATTCATCATTACAGCCAATAAAACAAGTTAAGAGCCACATGAGGAAGTGAAGTAAGATGGTACTTACGTCTCTGGTGGGATTTTCATTTGCGCTTCAGCCATAATCCAAAGACAGAAATATCCCAGAATCCTCAAAATATTCCTCACTTCAACTGTTTTGCTCTTCATATTTTTTTCCTCATAGGTCATACTCCAAAATACCTCCGATCCATTTTACAAAGGAACAGAACTTTATAGAAAAAAATCAGTCAAATTGTTTTCTCATCGTGAAATACAGAAGATGGTAATTATTTGTATTGGTGGATTTTTGCTCGTGAATGCATGAAATCACATCTGTGTAAACGTGTCCTGTAGCTCGCATGTTCTTTCTGTTTTCTGTCTTAAGTTTTGGTTTTTCAAAAAAAACTTCCAGCAGCTTTTTCAAAAGTTAAAAGATAAAAAGAGAAAGTGGAGTTTTTCACAAGAAGAAGTTACCAGTCAAACTAGAAATCCATCCATCACACAGACTGCAAGGAAAAACCTGATAGACATTTCTTCTGTTGTTGGCTTCTTTAGGTCCCTCCTTCTTCTATCCAATTTGTCCTCATGAGACTGGGTCAAGTTGGTTTTAGTTATCCACTTTGATGTTTTGGAAATTTTAAAAGAGGCAATCTGCAGCAGATTTTGCTCATCGCAACTGTTACCAGTTTTCAAAGTTATTAACTTGGATTAAAATCTCGTTTTCCACATGAGAAGAGACCGAGACGTGATAAACGAGCATGGAGGGAGGGAAGGGATTGTTGCAGGGGATTGGATGATCGCTCTGTTTTATCTAAAGAGGATTAGAGCAATTTCCAGACCGGCTTTTGTGCAACCAATGCAAGCTGCTCGGTGGTTCTTCCGTTTAACTGCTCAAACAGAAAAGAAGATAAGAAAGCTTGATATACACAAACTTATCCAGTGACTAAATATTAACAAAGTAAAAAAACAAACAAACACTTGATTCAATTCAATTCCTTATTACTGTATTTATAAAACAAATTCCTAACAAAATAATTTCAAGTCACTTCACAGAAATATCAAGTCAATTAGTGCAAAAAGAAAAACATTTCCTATCTAAGGAACCAACTGATTGGGTTGAATCATCAGTTCAACACAATCCCCCATCCTGAACAGCAATGATTGGTGACAGTGGAAAGGAACGAATCCCTTTTAACAGGAAGAAACCTCTAGCAGAACCAGAATGAGGTCCTCCTGCCTCAGCCGACTGGAGTCTGAGCTGACAGGAAAGAGACAAACACCGATGGATGAAGACAGAAACTTCAACCTCCATGTGTGAACTCAGTCTTGCCTGAAAGTAAAGTTGATGGCAATATCTCAACAGTACTGTGATGTCATCTCTACTTGTCCTGCTGCACCTCATTACATGAAGCAGCTGATTCACGAAAATACAAATGAAGCAGAATGGAAAATAAGAAAATTAACAGTAAAAGGGAGAAGTCAACACCCAACATAGTAATATGTAAGTAAGGTTAACCTAACTTGTTGCTTTTACCATGCAGAGATAGAAAACTGTCATGTGGTGTGAGGAGAATCATCTCCAGCTCAGTGTGGTGGATTTGAGGAGGACCAGGACACATGATGGAAAAAGGTCAGTCACCTGTATTTTCTGAGTGTTAGTCTTTCAACGATGCTCAGGAATGTCTGGGCCACACTGTATACACATACATAATGTATATAATATATTTTGTCACAGGCCTTCGTGACACTGCCTTTGTACACCTACAATAAGTGCAGACATGGTGTGTATATATGACCAGGGTTAAGGTTAGAATCAGATAAGAAGTAGCATAAATTAACACTATCCACTAGGGCCCGACCGATATATCGGCCGGCCGATATTATCGGCCGATATGGGGGTCCAGGTATCGGCTATCGGTAAAAAATTGCCGATATTTT
>SSNP01000108.1:288652-332316 GCA_006937955.1 Pachypanchax playfairii
TATCGGTATCAAAAAATCCATATCGGTCGGGCCCTACTATGCAGGATAATCAGTCAAAACACACTCATCTAGTCATTTTTCACTGATTCTCTGGTATATTTAGTTCACTATGATGAGTACCTGAACTGGGTTAAATACACTTTTCATTAAATATCTTTTGTAATCATTGTCAGTGCTGGAAAAATTTACCTTGTGCTCTAGAGTCAGTGGGTGTCTTGACTTGAACTAAGTAGTCCTCCTGGTTTATGTTACTTTAAAATATCGTAACAATTCTATATTCTTTTAGAACGTGGATTTCTTGCTAAAATTAGTTTGAATATGGAGGAGCAGTGATGATACATCCACAGGTTTGGTTTGGAGTCATATTTAAAGTGTTTTCTCAGGAAGAAGTGTGAGTCTACCCTCTGGTGGACAAAGTTGAAAACACTTTAGTTACAGTTCTGAAATCTGACTGCAAATTCTATAGAATCCTACGAGTCCACCAATATGCGTGTGTTTTGTGCGATGGCATGTTTTATAAAGTCATGCATGAGTTGTAGACTTTAGCCCAAAAAAATGTTAAAAGTTCCCGTGAGTGTGTCCAGACCCCCCAAATGTCATCCAAATACAGTGCAGAAGCATTTTCTGACATATTGAAACCAAATGTTCCTATTTAGCCAAAATAATAATGATAATTTGCATAAATAGGTGTGATTTTCTTTTGGCTGGTGTCTGTACCCTTATGCTGTAAAACAAAGGTCTCTTGGTAAAATCATTTCTGGTCAGATGGATATCCAACAGCTGAAGTTCCTTATCATGTCTCTTTTTATCTCGGTATTCTTAACTGGTACATATTTGGAAAATCTTGGTGTGTTAATGGTAATTACCATGTGTATTAAGTAGGTAAATACAGAGAAAGTATAGCTAAAATTACTCAGCATTTACCTGATACATATATGGACAATTGTAGCATATATTGGATAATTACCACATGTAGTAAGTAGATAAATACAGAGGAAGTACTGCTGGATATACTAAGAAAAACCTCCACTATTACCCATCAACTCAATTAGGTTGTGACCAGTTTAGATTAACTTGGTTAAAAATTCCTTCCTCCACAGGAAAGTAGGAAACCAATTTCCTCTATTTCTCATCAGTTTAAGTTATCCAAGGTTTATGTTGGTAACAGCCCAAATTTAATGAAGTGCTATCTAAAATTAATATAGAACCTTGCAATAAATTACCTGTTCTTACATGTCCTTCAGAGATTTTTTAAGCATTTACCTTGTGCGTACCTGTAATAACCCCGTACCCCTGCAGGAACAGTTTTCCTCTAGTATCCTGGTACATCTTAAATACTGGGTATGTTCTTGCAGGTGTTCTTACACTTTACTCAGTAAGTAAACTGAAGCTGGACTGTAAAAGAAAGTCCTGTTTGTTTCCATGGTTTTAAGTGGCTCTTACAATATAACTCCTTATAGATCATTTCCTTTTCCATGTGATCAGTAGACACTTTTACAATTGCAGAAGATGAGATGGTAAAAGTGTTTGTTGATCACATGGAAAAGGGAATAATAATATCCTTCACCATCCATCGCACTCGTTGGGATCACAGGACAGACAGTAGACCTTGTGACCACATGTCACATATCAAAAGGATTGGTTTGGAACCGGGATGTGGAATATTACATTCACATGGCATTTGCCCTTAACTGCAGGTCCACAGGATTCTGACCTCTGTGCCTTTGAACTACGTATATGGTATGTGTTATTGTATGAAGGTATTACACAGACATGGGATCTGCACCTGAAATGTAAAATCACCCCTGCAACCTCTCACACGATTATAAAGGTATCAAAGATGTCATGACTGAGGTCTTTGGCTGCAGATATTGATGCACAAGAGGTCCTAGATCTGATCTTTCAAGGTGTGGAAACAGACAGCATCATGGAAACGGATGTAAGAGCAGGAAGAATTGAGTAAAACCCCTATTGCAACCCCTTTGAGGGAGAGAGTCTAAGGGATAGGAGCATGCTGCAAGGGAGACATCCATTCATTTTCTATACTGACTTGTTCCAACGCAGGGTCATGTAGTGCTTCTGGTTATCTCAACTAGCCATTGGGCATAAAATGAGGTTACCAATCTATACTCAGGCCACATAGAGATGAACAGACATTTATTCACGCACTCCAGGGCCAATTTACACAGGTGGTGTAAAAAATACACTCTCCTTGACCTCTAGAGATGGACTAAGCTTTCCACACACAGCTTTTTTTCCATTCTGACTTTATTGTTGCTTATCATAAAATGAAATTATGGAATTTGTTGCATGTTTTTTGTACTTGAGTTAAGTTTGACTCAGTTTAGAGTCTGGTGGTTGTATGTACAACCCTAGAATCTTACTTTTTTACCCTGACTAAATAGATGACCTTACATGCAAAACAAAGCTTGAAAATTAAGAACAAATAAATTAACTTAAAATGTCTCAAATAAAACATGTACAATGTGTAATTAATGAATCAAAGAAGTCAAATACACATTTAGGATTTCAATGTTGTTTAATTGATGATCACCAGGCTGCTTCCCTTTTACAATGAGTTTGCAGTAGCTCTAGTTACCAGTTTGATCTAAAGAGACAGAGAAATATTGTATATTGCGCAGAGGAAGAAAACATTTTAAATTAATACAGTGCAAAAGAAGATAAAGAAAGAACCAAACAGAACTGCCAATACAGCGTCTTCTTTACAACAAGTTATAGGGCAAACAAGAAAAGCACGGCCCAATATTATACTATATGATATTCATGTCAGTACCAGTTAAGACAATAAGCATTTTTCAAATATATCTCTGTAAATAGCACTGTAGTTTTTATTATTCTTATTATTTCCATGTTAAACAGTTACATTCAGGCTTATAACTAAATAAATTACATGCAAGAAAGATTAGATGACACCATATGCTTATTGTGTTAAAAATGATGTTACCTGTAATGTAGGGATGAATCTGAAGCTACTTTTTTCTTCCTTCCTGTAGCTTTACAGTTTTGTGTAGTGTGTGAAGATCCACTTGTGTGGTTTTATCTCTTTGTGGAAAGAATAGTTTATTTATCAGTTCCTCCCAGAGCGATATGTAAAACTCTGTGTACAGAAATTATGTTTACATGGGGTATTTCTGAGTCTGCATGTGTTTGATTGGTTTTATTTATGACTTATGTATGTTTGGAGATCTGACTTGCATTCTGCAAAAATAAGTTAAAAAAAACTTTACCCTTTTCTAATGCTATTTATTGTTAATATCTACTCAAAATATTAACAGAACAGTGAAATTAAAAAATATCTTGTAAATTTGTTTACATCTGTGTATTTTATTAATCATATTTTCTTTTTTTTTTTGATCCAGCAACGTTTGAATGGATGTGCCAACTCGACATTAAGAAAAAAAAAATCATGTGAAGGGCAATCAGTTGCTGCAAAGTTATATAATTCAGTTTTGAGTGATTCCCAAAATCAATAACTTCAAGGCTCAGAAGCTGCCTGCTTAATTACTGCAGTATATCATCACAACAGATGTTAATCATTCACAAAATCTGTACCAATATTAAAAACATCCGTCTGTATCAACCTAGTTTCAGGGAAATTACTTTAAATGTTCACATTTTCTGTACAGTACTCTGAAGTGACTTATCTGTCACACAAATAGCAGCAGATGCTAACACAATTATTGTTAGCTGTAGCACTGTAATGTAGAAGGACAGAAATAAATGAAAAATAAATAAACTAAACCTCCACTTCCTGGTTACATTCAAACTAGTGTTAGCATTGCAGCACAGCTAGCTACAACAGGAAGTCAGAAAAGTAGTGGGTAAAAGTCCAATAAGCCCTCGCTTGAAAAGTAAAACCATTTGTGGGACTGATTATAAGCAGTTTCTTGATTTTTACCATGTGGCAGCTATTTAAGAATATAATTGCTGTAGTGATTGTGTTATGTAGGGTTAGCTGTGGGGTATGCTTAAAGGTACAGTATGTAAGAATTTTACAGTGAAATACTAACACAACAGTCTAATGTTCCACTGATGTTGAAAATAAAGTCACATTGTAACAGATCTCGATCTCAGTCAGCTGGGTGGTCGTTAGTTTCAGTCATTTTAAAAACGCTGCTACGGGACGGAATCATTATTTACACGTCCAGACTTCCTGGTTTCATAACGAATCACATGTGAGTCTGCAAGGCTGCCAAGTCTTCAACACAAGCAGCTGGAATTCCACAACGATCAGCAGCAAAAAGTAAGAAACCACCACATCCTTCCAACTGAACAGCTGAGCTGCATGTGATGGGGCGTTCAAACGCACCTAGGAAAACTCAACGCTGAACAAATAGGCCTTCAGAAATTCTCAAAAACTGAACAAATACAGGAGAAACTAAACAAGACTTAACATCAGAACTGGCAACCCAACAGAAATATCAGGGAGGGGAGGGGGTGAGTGGCTGAGAGCAGATGTTTTTTTTCTTCATGAACTGCAGGATCTGGATTTGACAACAAGGTCTAATTCTTACATACTGTACCTTTAAACACTGGCCATTAATTGTCACCATGATAAGATCTTCTCTGGCATTAGGAGATTATCTGCCTGTGCACACAATGAAAGAATATCTGTAAAAAGCCAACAGTACTGTGCACCTGTTGTTTACATCCACAGAAGAAGCATTGAGTTTGTAGTATTAGTTTATAGAACATTAGTACTGAACTACCCACCAAACCCTCCAGGACAGCAGGTCATTTCACACACCTGTGTCAAGGTAAAGAACTAGATGAAGGTAAGTGAACTATGTTAAATGGTTTTTGGTTGGACAATAAATATGTTATTCTTGCTGCCCTGCCTTGTTCAGCCCAGTCCAGCCCTCAGCTATAAATTCTCAAAAGGCAAATGAAAGCAAACGCTTATTAAATAAATGGGAAGAAAATAAAAAAGGAAAAGAAGCAATCATGTTGAAAGTGTATTTCAGAAAAAATACACAGAAAATTTTGAAAAAAAAAACAGAATTTGGAGAAAATTAAAACAGAATTGAAACGTTGTGTCACAATAAAAATGGCATATAGGACTAACGCAATCCTAAAGCAAAGATACGAGGTGTTTTAATGTCCCGCTTTAAATAAAAGCAAATAAAGTCTTCACAGCTCTGATAGAAACGTCACTCTCCTGCAGGAACAAACCTTCATAAAACAGTTACACAGTATCTTCTACCCACACGTTCACAAACCTACTTCTAAAACAGTCCTACTTCAGCAGTATCTAGTACAACTGGCATAAAACATTCAAGTTTAGTCTATAAATGTTTCTCTGGGATGATTACGACATAGTTGTGTCATATTAGGACTTGGTTTTCTGCATTTCCCTTTGAACGGAGATCTACTTGCATATTTTCTATTTCTACAAATTCATTTTCTGACATCACACTAACTCGTCATACTTCAGCTATAAGCGTTTTCATTTCCTTCCTCCAACTTAGAAAAAAGTGCATTCTTACTTTGTGCAATCAACTGCTTACAGAATTTCTTTTTGGATTTTCAGGGATGTAAAGTTCTTGTTTTATTGGCGTAAACAGCTACAAGCTTATATGTCCAGTCAGCTCAGATGCTCCACAGGTAAAACTTGGTTATGAACTGCATAGTTCTGTTTAGTTTTTAAATAGTTGACTTGAATTCACCATGGTTTTGTTGTTCTGCTTCATAACAACTGACATTTCTCTTAGGTGTCCCTCTTTTCCTCAAACTCACAAGCTAAAGGCACATACAGAAGAAGCAGCCTCCTGTAACACGTCACACATTGTTTTTTTCCTTGAAAAATAACTCCTATAATAAAAAGAACTATTGCAGTTTCCACTGGCATATCAATGCCTATAAAGCCTCACATAGACTAACTAGCTTTGTTTGCTACATTTATCACAGGCCACTGCTTGTCCCCCCACATCTCTTTGTGATAATGACAGAAACGACTTAATGTAGCTGAACACGAGGAAATAACCATGTCAGTTTCCTTCTTCTCGTATGCAAAATTAAAAACACTACTTTTGCTCCAGGATTTGCTGCATCACCACAGTTTTTTAAATATATTTAACATGCCTGTTGTGTTGATATCAAACAGTTATTCTAAATACAGACTGGCATACATACAATCAACAAAGACCATAATGAGGACTTAAAGAAGAGTTATTACACTCAGCAAAGATATGAAGAGAAACGAAACATCGTCCCTTTGCCCGGCGCCTACTGAACCCCACAAAGCAGCTAAACACTGTAGTAACCTATCTGTAACACTATAATGCATTCCACACTTGAAGGCTGACTAAAAAAAACCAGCAGCTCTCAGTGTGAGCTACAATGCAAGCATCATGCACTGGCCACAGTGTGAAAGCAGAGAAAGAAAACAGCAAAGAGAGTGGTGACGTTGGGCAGCCTCTAAAACATTACAAGAGATAGAAAGGAGCTTTTTTTGTCACAAAACATGAATCTATGGCGTCATGAAGATCACTGAATCATTGGTGTGAATGAAAACATTTGGAAAGAATGGGTTTTGTTGTGTATCGGGAAAACAGAAAGGATTTCTAAGCAGCTGGGAGGTGAGAATTTATATTCTAGGAGAATTTCAGTTCATCGTTTAGAATACTGGATTTCCACCCAGTGATTCTTTATGTCTTTTAGAGAGAGAGATGAATTTATTTTTACATTGACGGATGTTTGAGCAGATCTAAAAACTATCTCAGTTCAGACAATCAACTCACAGCAACAGACAAACAAAGTATGGTATTATTTGTGTGATAATCCCACTATGGCAAAGCATAAACTTTAACAGAATCTAAGAACTTTATCAAGAGTTGCAGCAAATGCTTATGAAGCTGGTGAGAAGCTTTGAAGGAGCCATGAATGCTCTTTGCTCTTGCTCCGCCTCCAGATGGCGAGAAGAGGGGAGAATGAAAGGTTGGGAAAGTGGTGCTGCACACGTGAAGCTCAGAACTCGATCTTGCAGGCAGGGAAAGACTCATCCTGCATAACTACGGTGCTGCTGGAGGCCAGAACCATTATGTTCAGGTCCTGCTGCCTCTCGTGGGTTTGTTGGTACCACTCCCGGGTTACTTCTGTGTCATGAGTAGGTATTACTGTCACCTGGTGCCAAACACAATGAAAAGAAAGAATAGAAACAATGATGAGAAGTTGAAATGAGTACAGATATTTATCGTCTTCTGATGGCTTGTATGTCACAAAAGGATAAAGAAGTAACTGGTAGTAACCTGTAGATTGGTTCCCCACTGATCTTTGCCCTCCAGCAGAGCATCCAGGACTCCACGGCTTGGTTCTCCACTTCCTGGGTCATTCCCACTCACCACGTAGTACGCAGCTCTCACCCTCTTGAAGAACTCCTGATCAACATTCTTAGCACTGCAGTGGTTGGGCACATAGGCCAGGTCAACATACACAGGAGGTCCTGCAGGGACAGACGTGCTAATTTTCTGGGAATTGTTTCCTAAAAGTAGATGGCAATAAACTCAGGATTAGTTTAAATAAATGATGGTTTCATGATGTTCAAATTTCTGTGCCAAAAAAAGGATAAAACATTAAACACTTACTACTTAAATCTACTTTATACTGTATATTTAAGCCAAATAAGCAAAATATGGAAAATTGCACTCTGTGCTACGTTATCATCATTCTAATTTTCTCCTGCTAACATCACACTTTATTCCAAAATGCATATAATGTCAAACAGATGTAAAATATTCAGTGTAAAATCTTACTGAATGCTACTTTAAATAATTTAATACAAACAGTCCTTTTAAACAAAACAATATACACTAAAAGTGAAAATGTGAATAGCACTATAATGACGTAACCAAATATATTAGACAGTTTTACCTTCATACATTCTGAAGGTGAGAAGAAGCTTCAGAAACAACAGACTTTGATCGGTAAAGGAACAACTGAATGTGATGTAAAGCTGAGCTCAGGATGGGATTTATGATTTCAAAATGCTGACGGGAAAACACAATTTGGAGGAAGTTCTGTTTATTTCTGCTGTTCTTTTGCTGCTGGTGCTTGTAGAGTGATGGAACTTAGATCATTGTAATTTGTGGATCTCAGACAACACATATGTTGTTTGGTAGCACAGATTAGGTGGTTTTGTATGGAATTAAATTTCAGTCAAAAAGCCTAAGCGTGATTTTCTGCAGCGCGCACGCGTATTTAGCCGTCCTGTCATCCACCCCAGAGTGATGGTTCTCCCTCTCATCTCGACAGTTGCAAAGGGAGCTTGAGCTCCAGATTTTATAGTAATGTTTTGTTGTTGCTTTGTATTGTACAGAAATTTCGATTAAAAAAAAAAAAAGTGCGGCGGCAACTGGTTCTATGTCTGGTTCTTCTACCACCACTAGCAGGAAGCTGCCGCTGGTTCTTTCGGTGGGCGGTGACTGATATAAAATAACCAATCACATGAGGATCACACTGGGCCTTAGTCTCCTCCTCCAAACAGTCATAATTACTTTCCTTTCGCGCGCGCAGCCTCTCCTGGTTTGCCTTCACGCTCGTATGAGAGCTTCATGTACAGGCGCCTGTTTGGAGATCCACACGCGCGGTTCCTGAATACCCGTGTAATAAATCATACGCGGGTGTGTGGGGTGAATTTACGCGTGTGCTGTGGATTGCACGGTTAAATACGCGTGCGTGCTGCAGAAAATCACGCTTAGGCTTTTTGACTGAAATTTAATTCCATAGGTTTTGCTGCTCTTTCGTTTAGTTGGTTGGTGTTGGAATTGTGTGATGTTTAGGTGAAATTGTTGTTCTGGTGTTTTAAATAAGCTTCTTCCCTTAAAGTGTTCCTTTAAAGTGTTTAATTTGAGGGTATTTATCTATAGGAAGTGCATTGAGGACCCAGTATTGGGGCGTTTGGTTTTAGAGGTCCTGTATCATGCAAAATCATTTTTTGAAGCTTTTAACTTGTTATGATGTTATTTCCTTATTAAAAACCCTCCAGAGTGGTTTTTGGTTTAACACACACATTTCTCAGTAATCCTACTGAATCCTGAGCAGCTGCTCCACTCTCTCCTGGAAAACAACTGACTGTAACATAGTGATGTAACAATGTTACACCAGGACCTGCCCGGTGTGTCCACGCTGCCCCTGCAGATTAAACACACATACCCCGAGCTTCGGGAGTCTAAAGCAAGACACTAAGCATCACTGTTTGTGGTATTTCACTTTCTAAAAATGTCTCGGTGAAAATGTGAATTTGGCCGTGAGAGTTACAGGAATTTATTCACCATTTTATTCAGGCAGCTCGAGGGGCAGCACTCACGAGGAGGGGGCCTGAAGGAGAGATGGGATTTTAGGTAAACCGAGTGTTTTACTTCCTGGTCGAAGAATAACTGGAGAATTTAAGTAATATTTCAGGATAAATGAAGACTATATAACACCAAAGGTAAGATTTTATCATATATGTGTCTATCACAGATGTTGAAGAATGTAAAATAACATGATACAGGACCTTTAAGAGGGATCTTGTGATATGATCTAGAATTTTAGCCCATCAATTCTTCTAAAACAAGTTCCCTGTAGTTAAATTTAGTAAATGTAAAGCAGCAGCTTTTAGGTGAATTGAGATAATCCCTCCATTTTTTTAAATTCCTAACTTGTCTAACTAAAAAGTCAGTAAGTTAACATACCTGAACTGCTCTTGAGGCCACTGACCAACCCTTTCCCAGGGTTGAGGAGCTCACTCCTTGAGCCCTGGCTCTCAGACATTTTGATCAGCTTGGAGAGACTCTCTGTGTCCTTCCTCCTGAGGGAGGCTGATCGGGGTGAGGTGGAGTCCTTGGTCTGCTTGACCTGGGTAGAAGACCTCTTCCTGACTTCTCCCTTGCGAGTATGAGAAGGTGACTTTGGTTTGCTCTTTCTGAGGCCTTTCTTCTTGATGAGTTTCTCTGTGCTACTGTGATCATTGAGAAGAGCTTCTGGGTCTATCATGCAGACGTCTGGGGGGGGAGGATGAGGCAGAGGGTCCTTCATGGGGCTGGGGAGTGGATCCTGGGTTTTCTGAGATGACTGTGGTGGTGCTGGATGNGTTGTTGCTTTGTATTTTACAGAAATTTCGATTAAAAAAAAAAAAAGTGCGGCGGCAACTGGTTCTATGTCTGGTTCTTCTACCACCACTAGCAGGAAGCTGCCGCTGGTTCTTTCGGTGGGCGGTGACTGATATAAAATAACCAATCACATGAGGATCACACTGGGCCTTAGTCTCCTCCTCCAAACAGTCATAATTACTTTCCTTTCACGCGCGCAGCCTCTCCTGGTTTGCCTTCACGCTCGTATGAGAGCTTCATGTACAGGCGCCTGTTTGGAGACCCACACGCGCGGTTCCTGAATACCCGTGTAATAAATCATACGCGGGTGTGAATTTACGCGCGTGCTGTGGATTGCACGGTTAAATACGCGTGCGTGCTGCAGAAAATCACGCTTAGGCTTTTTGACTGAAATTTAATTCCATAGGTTTTGCTGCTCTTTCGTTTAGTTGGTTGGTGTTGGAATTGTGTGATGTTTAGGTGAAATTGTTGTTCTGGTGTTTTAAATAAGCTTCTTCCCTTTACATTGATATGCTGCATGCATTAATAAATGTTTAAAGTGTTTAATTTGAGGGTATTTATTTATAGGAAGTGCATTGAGGACCCTGTATTGGGGCGTTTGGTTTTAGAGGTCCTGTATCATGCAAAATCATTTTTTGAAGCTTTTAACTTGTTATGATGTTATTTCCTTATTAAAAACCCTCCAGAGTGGTTTTTGGTTTAACACACACATTTCTCAGTAATCCTCCTGAATCCTGAGCAGCTGCTCCACTCTCTCCTGGAAAACAACTGACTGTAACATAGTGATGTAACAATGTTACACCAGGACCTGCCCGGTGTGTCCACGCTGCCCCTGCAGATTAAACACACATACCCCGAGCTGCGGGAGTCTAAAGCAAGACACTAAGCATCACTGTTTGTGGTATTTCACATGTCTCGGTGAAAATGTGCATTTAGCTGTGAGAGTTACAGGAATTTATTCACCATTTTATTCAGGCAGCTCGAGGGGCAGCACTCACGAGGAGGGGGCCTGAAGGAGAGATGGGATTTTAGGTAAACCGAGTGTTTTACTTCCTGGTCGAAGAATAACTGGAGAATTTAAGTAATATTTCAGGATAAATGAAGACTATATAACACCAAAGGTAAGATTTTATCATATATGTGTCTATCACAGATGTTGAAGAATGTAAAATAACATGATACAGGACCTTTAAGAGGGATCTTGTGATATGATCTAGAACAGGGGTGGGCAACTCCAGGCCTCGAGGGCCACTATCCTGCACATTTTAGATGTTCCCCTGTTTCACCACACCTGCTGCAGATGAACAGGTCGTTAACAGGCTTCTATAGGACTTGCTGAGAGGTTGCAGATTTGAATCAGGTGTGGTGAAACAGGGGAACATCTAAAATGTGCAGGATAGTGGCCCTCGAGGCCTGGAGTTGCCCACCTCTGATCTAGAATTTTAGCCCATCAATTCTTCTAAAAAAAGTTCCCTGTAGTTAAATTTAGTAAATGTAAAGCAGCAGCTTTTAGGTGAATTGAGATAATCCCTCCATTTTTTAAAATTCCTAACTTGTCTAACTAAAAAGTCAGTAAGTTAACATACCTGAACTGCTCTTGAGGCCACTGACCAACCCTTTCCCAGGGTTGAGGAGCTCACTCCTTGAGCCCTGGCTCTCAGACATTTTGATCAGCTTGGAGAGACTCTCTGTGTCCTTCCTCCTGAGGGAGGCTGATCGGGGTGAGGTGGAGTCCTTGGTCTGCTTGACCTGGGTAGAAGACCTCTTCCTGACTTCTCCCTTGCGAGTATGAGAAGGTGACTTTGGTTTGCTCTTTCTGAGGCCTTTCTTCTTGATGAGTTTCTCTGTGCTACTGTGATCATTGAGAAGAGCTTCTGGGTCTATCATGCAGACGTCTGGGGGGGGAGGATGAGGCAGAGGGTCCTTCATGGGGCTGGGGAGTGGATCCTGGGTTTTCTGAGATGACTGTGGTGGTGCTGGATGGTGGGTCACCCCGGTTGCAGAGGCAGACAATTTATCTACAGGCAAATGTTCAGCGTCTTCATCAGAGTCCAGATTCCCCTCTGCAGTGATGGATGGACATTCTTCGGTTTCAGGAGGGACGTCCGAGTCAGACTGTGACGGTATTGACTCGCTCACCGATGTTGGAGGTGTTTCCTCTCCAGCTAAAGTGACAGCCAAACCAGATGACATCACATCATGCAGCTGATGTTGTCCATGTCTAGAATCGTCATGGTGACTCTGGTGGTGCTTCTGCTTGTGGGATTTCCTTTTCACAGAATGTTGTACATGATGGTCCTCATCCCCGTCCTGGTAGTGGTCACTGTGGTCTTCCTCTTCACCCTCATCTCTGGAGAGCAGATGAAGACTGGGGTTGATGAAGGACGGAGAAAGTTCTCCTTTGTGGTGTTTATATTCACAGGATGAGAAACCTAAAGGGGAAACGGAGGAGGTCGCTCCAGTGCTCGTATCAGAGAGACAGTCGGTCTTCCCACTCTGCTTGCTGGAGGCCTCGGTGTAGTAAGCATGCTTTGATAAGGACATAGACATACCTTGAGAACTGGACATCCATTTCCTCCCTTCTTCATCTTCCTCCTTGTCATCATCATCATCATCATCATCATCATCATCATCATCATCATCATAACCAGGTGGAGAACTACTTTGGTAATCCTCAGGCTTTTGTAGAAGCTCCCAGTCAGATAAACTGCTCTTTCTTCTTACCTGTAACGTTTCTGGAGGTTTGTCCAACAAGCTTTTCTCCTCCAGTATTTCTTCCTCTCCTCTTTTCAAAACATCTGCCTTTTCACTCAGTTTGGGATCAGCTGTTTCAATCAATTTCCTCTCCTCTGTTTTCTGTTTGGCTCCAGTGTCTTTCAGTTCATCTTTCCCACTCGTATCGCTCTCTGCTTCCTTGGTACGTTCTGTCACGAGCACAATGGTTTTCTCCTTAAACTCTTCTGTTCTGAGTGAATCTGTTGCGGCACATGAGGTTTTGGTAGCTTCGCTCTGCGATGTGACTGTTGCTGTCTGTTGAACCGTTTCTGTCGTCGTGTCTGGTTTAGACACAGTAGTTACAGAGACGATGGTGGTGGACTGTTTCTCTGTGGAGTGAATCGTACTCTCTGCTGAAAACGTCTGCTTTTGATCGACCAGTTTAATTTCTGGACATTCAGGGTGACGCGGCAGAGTGATGTCCTTTATTTCAAGACTTTTAGGCTCCTTGTCGTTAGCCCCCCTGTCAGAGGAGTCTGCCCTTTGGAGAGCAGATATGTCAAAGGAAGCTTCTGTTGGAACTGGACTTTCTGACACATGGGAGGAAGATGGCACCTTTGTGCTCAACTCTTCGTCTGTTTTTGGCTCTTGATCCTCGGTGGTCTTGGCAGTGGGTGAGTCCAGAGGAGGTTCTGACACTTCTGTTGCAGATTTTGTCATCACCTCCATGTACTCATCTTTCTGAAAACCTCCAAGAGACGAGCCAGTGGATGTGCTTGTGATTGGAACATTTTCTTTGGCTAACGGTACATTAAAAGTTGGTTCTGTAAAAGTTTTAAATTTGTCTCCCAGGTCCTGGCCGAGAGTAGACACTGTAACCGACGAGTAACTGTATGATGTAGCAGAATATGTTGAGGTGGAATATGTGAAACCTCTTCGAGTGTCTTCATGTTCTGTTGTGACACGTGGACTCTGTCTCTCACTGACACCTTCTTCTTGGGTGGGTATGTTGCTGAAATATCTATCATCCCCAAACTTGGAGGCCTCTGAGAACACAAGGGGTTCTTTATTTTCTTGTTTTAGCTCAAAACGAGCTCCAGATTGGTTCAGTCCAATATCAGCATAACCACCAGGTACAGGATCAGGTGTAGACTTGGACCTTAGGTCAGAATAACCAGCTGGCAAAGAACTGGTAGTCAGGCTGCTTGCTGTTGATGGTTGATAAGTTGACTCAGATGAAAGTGATACTTTATCATCGTCTTTCCTTCCTGTTTTTACTTCAGATGAAGTCGCATCTTCCAGTAACTCTGTCTTTGTAGTTGTTTCAGGTGAAAAATCAGACGTGTCTTTTTTTTCTGCTTCCATTTTATCCGTCTGTTTTAGGGAATCTTGTGTTGCGGAACTGCTTTCGCCCATCTGAGCTACTTTACCTACATCTTGATTGACTGTCTCCAGAGGTTTGGAGATCATTTTATCCTCCTCGTCTGTGTCTGTGATGTGAGCAGTTGAGTCATCATCAGGAGTTGGTTTACCTGCAGACAGCTCTTTAAGGAAACTTGATTCAGGCCGATGAGACAACTTATTGGAGTCCTCTCTTTCCACCTGCCTAGCATTATTATTAGCACCATGTCTGCACATTTCTTTCTCCGACTGTTCCCTGGCACCCTTTTCCATATCTACATCACTTGATTCTTCCTCCTCCGCCTCCTCATTATCTTTGTCTTCACTGTCAACACGGAAATCTTCTGCCTCCACCAGCAGCCTTTTCTCCATTAGGCTCTTTTTCCCCGAATCTGAGCTGCTAATTTGACTGTTATCAGAGGTCAGAACATAATCATCTACTTCATGTCCTGCAGATAATCCTAAACCACCACTCCTCGAGTCAGACGCTGTTTCTTGTTGAAGTAACTGAGATGCTTGTTGAGGTAAAATATCCTTTTCTGCAGGTGAATGTCGACCAGATGGAGATCTCTCCCTCGGATCCTCCGAGGTTTCTCTTTGGTCTCTGAATGAATCTGAATACTTTTCTTTTTCAGTTCCGCTGGAAGCCGAGGCACTGAGATCAGGGTGGCTCCATAAGGGAGAGGAAGTTTGTTGTCTTGATGAGACAGCTGCTGACTGAACAGCATCACCAGGAGGAACCATGTCCTCTCCTGTTGCCTGTTTCTGACGAGGTTCTGCTGCTCCCGTTTCTGAATCTTCTTTTTCTTTTTCGGATTTCTCTGGTTTGTCTTCTTTGGTACTAAAATAATAAGACTCAGCAGCTTGGGATTCTCTGTTATCTTGCACGTTTGTGGATGAATAATCATCAGATGGTGTATCTGCTCTTTCTTCTCTTTCACGCTCTTCTTCTTGGCCTTTTTCCCTGACTTCATCTTTTGGAGAGTCACTTTTTTCGTTGTCTGTGAGGGAGACTTGGCTGTAATCGACTCTACTGAAGGATAGAGGTTCTTCTTTATACTGATCATCCAGGAGGAGCGTTGCTCCTCCAGCTTCTGTCTGGCTTGTTCCACGGTTATTGTCAATGAAGATGTCAGAGGGACCACCGAGAGAAACCTCGCCCTCTTCTCTTGAGTCCAGATCTTTATGGATGGGTTTTTCATATGGATCGTACTTGGATGCACCAAACGTTTGAGTCTCACTTCTGAGGTTTCCACTGGTTAGCTCATTCTCAGAACTCCTTTTTTCACCTGCAGGTTCGGTGACGTGTGCATAATCGGATTTTTTGTCTAACATAAAATATGAACAGCGCTGTGTCGATTCTGGAGAAGACACCTCTCTATCTTCATCTGTCTCCCGCTCGGCTTCATTTCCTGTTCTGGTCTCACCTGCTGGACCTTTTCCTGAGCTGACCTGAGACAGGGTTTGCAGCGTTTCCTCTGCACTGAACCGGCTTTCGGTACCTGAAAGTGTGAAGCTACTCGGCTGGCTGTCAGATTTTATCTCAGTTGATTCTAACGCTGCTCGTATTTGGGAAGTTGTCGCACCAGAAAGTGTTTCGTCTTTCTGCGAAGTCACCGTTTCAAAGGATAACTCTGCAGCTGCAAGTGGTGCAAAAGTGGTTTCTGTTTTCAAATCGTCATCTAATTCAGGTGGAAGTCTGGATCCCTTCGGCTCCACTGTCAAAGGTCTGGAGCTTACTCCGCCCATACAGATGTCTCTTTCTTCTTCATCTTCTCCGTCATCATCTGATGACTGACCCAAAAATGCAGTTTCGTGATCGGACTCGGAAACTCCTGCTGCTTCCCCTGATAAAATGTGCGTCTGATCTTTAACGCCTCTGTCCAGATCTTTTTCCTGCAGTATTTCTTTCTCCCATTTCTCCTCTTTGCTGTGGTCTGCATCAGTGTAGTCCGACTTTTCCTTCTCGGTCGTGTCTTCTGTGTTTGAGGAAGCAGCATCCCTTTCTCTGATCATCTTTTCATCATCAGGTTTTGTCTTTTCATCTTTGATTTCTTCAGTTTCATCAGTGTGATCTTTTTCTTCTTCTTTCTCCATTTTCTGTTCTTTGCTTAGTTCAACAACGTGCGCATCGTCTTTTTCTGTTTCTATCTTCTCTTCATGGCTAAGAACTGTAGATTCTTTCTTTTTTTCGGTTTGCACTTCCTGGATGTTGTAAGATGACACACAGAGTTCATCCTCCACCAAAGACCTTTGCATTATTTCTTCTGAGAAACTTTCTTTCTCCATTTGAGCTCCTGAAGACGTTTGAGAAGCTTCTTCATTTATATATTTATCATCCTGAATCTTCATCTCCTCTTTGACGTTCTGGGCCTGTGGAAGTGTTTCTTTTGTATCGTCCATCTTGGATTTTAACTCGATGTTGTCACCTGTTTTCTCTTCCGTGGCACAAGATGTCTCAATTTGTGTCTCCTGTTTCAGGTCACTCTTTTCTTCTTCGGGTGTTTCAGCGCTGGATGTCTCAGTATATTTTGTGTCACGATCAGCTTCTTCTTCTTTATTTGTTTCGCTGTCGTCAACGTTCATCTGCTCCAAGATGGATTCCTGATCATCAGGTGCTATTTTCTGGTTGCTTTTAGTCTCCAGGGTTTTCTTCTCAGAAACATCTCCTTTTTCCTCCTCTTCATCACGACCGCTGGTTTTCACTGAACTATCCGTTTCCTTTTCCTTCTGCTCCTTTACACATTCAGACTCACCAGTACTGAGTTTTTCATCCTCTTTTTGAAGCTGAATTTCTTCAGCAGTTCCTTTCACCTCCACTTGGGATGATTTTACATCTGATGTAACATCTTTTGATTCAACCTCCTCCTCGTTGTCTGGGAGGGGCTGAACACCAGCTACTTTACAGAGTTTTAGATCATAAAACATTTCACTGGTTTTATCCTCCTCGCTGTGATTGGAAGCATCATAATCCTGAACTGTCACTTGTTTTTCATTAGACAGAAGAACAGTGAGTGTTTCCTCTTTTTCGACAGATTTCTCTTCTTCTATTGTTGTCTCAACAGCACAGACTTCCTGTTTTTTGAGTGCAGCGACGTCACTGACATCATCCGCGGTTGTTTTCACGGAAGGTTTCGGCTCATCCATGACGACATTTTGCTCGACTGGTTTGACATCAGATGTGACGTCTTCACTTGTGTTTTCTTCTTCTTCGTTTTTAACGGTTTGTTGTCGTCCTTCTGGACTGATTTTAACGGCAGAGAAATCAGTTTCTTTACATATAATTACAGACGTTTCCTCTATCTTGGTTAGTTTATCTACATCAGCAGCAGCTTTACTTTCCTCGTGTTCCTTCTTTTCTCCATCTGTTGACTTAGCAGCAGAAGTTTCCTCCTTATTTGGGAGTTTATCTTTTTCCTCGGGTGTAATAAGTTGACTATCTGCAGTATTTGTGTCCCGCCTCTTGTTTAGTTCCAGGATGCATACATCCTGCTTCTCAGGCATTATCTCCTGATTTTCTTCTTCAGAAAGTTTTTCTTCTTTACTTGTAAGTTTCTCTTTTTCTGGCTCAGTTGTTGTTTTTTCTGCCAAAATCTCACCTGTACTTATTTTCACATCCTTCTCTTCTGTGGTCAAGATCACGTCTTTGCTAATTTCTATCTTCATCTTAAAAGGTGAATCATCCACAATGAGCTTAGAAACAATGTCGTCTATCTCCTCTTCGCCAGTCTGATCATCTGTGTAAAGCTCGGAGGCAGACTCCGCCCTTTTTTCAAAGTCTTTTTCCTCCTTTTTATCCTCTTTTGATTTGATATCTGGCAGCTCCTTCTCCGTCTCATTCTGAGAAGGCTCAGTGATGCTCGTGTGTTTCTTGTCTTCCTTCTCCACCTCTTCTTTAACAAGCTCGAGGTCTGAAACGTGAACTTTTTTGATATCCTGAGTCGTATAATCCAACGTATTGCTCTTTGTCATCTTCTCATCTTCTAAATACTTTCCTTCAGAGTTAAGATTTTCAGTTTCTGTCTCTTTAAAACCCTCACTGGCTTTAAGATCCAAGTGATCCTCTTGTCTCTCTTCTTCCCGTTTCGGCTCATCTTTAACTTGCTCAGACTCAGAAGTCAAAGTTTTCCTTTCTGTTTGTTCAGTAGTTTTTATCACCAGAGTCGTGTCTTTTTCTTGCTCCTTGTCCTCATCTGTGATGCTTCTGTCTTCAGTGACTTCTACTTTCTCTTCTTTGACATATTTTATAACATCAGCTTCTTCTTCTACTGTCTTTTGATCTGCTTTGTCCACTGTGATGGACTCAGTGGTTGAAGCATCACATTTCTTGTCCTGTTCATCTTGGATTTGTTTGAGCTCTAAAGTGTCGTCCTGTTCTTTCACCTGTTCAACTTCAGGCCTTTTAGTAACAGATTTATCATCATCATCATCTTTCTTGTTATCATCACCATCATTATCATCCCTGAAACTACTCTTCTTCTCTGGAAGTTTACCAGCAGTGGCTTCAGGTTCCGTCGTCTCCTTAAAGTTCATGTCTGAAGTGTCTTCGTGGGATGACGGTAGTTTTAATTCTGATAAAGATGAAGAAACATCAGGTGTTGTTTCTGCCTGCTTTCCGTCACATGTTAGCACTGATGGAGCGTCTTCTTCTGGTTCTTTCATCTCTCTCATCTTCTCAGATCTTGAAGCTTCTGCTTCATCGAAACCTTCCGTCTTTTGCTCGGCATCTTTCTGTGTCTCCGTTTCCAGGTCGTCGCTCATTTTAGTTTTGTTGTCCTCTGTAGCGTCTACATGAGGAAAAACGTCTCGTTTTTGTTGCTCTGAATTTAAGAAAACCTTGTTCTTTTCTGCTGGAGACTGATGAAGTGGAGACTGAGCTGCACTCGAGGGTCCAGACTGTGGAGGGGAAGCAAGTTTCACAGTGACGTCATCTGGACTGAAACAACACTCCTCACTCTCTGAAGCTACAGAGTCGGATCCGAAAGGTCTCGTAGGCACAACAGATGACGTATCTTTAGGAGTTATGGCATGAATAGTTTCCTCCTCAACTGGCAGATGAACTGGTTTAATGTCATGCTGAATGTCTTCAGAAGAAACTGGACCTGAAAGCTTTTCAGCGTCTGTCTCTTTGGATGAAGCGTAACCACCTTGAAGTTTTTCAAGTGACATGTCAGCATTAGGAGTTTGGTCTTCATCCATGTCGTCTTCTTCTTCTTCTTCTTCATGAGTCTCAGAAGCAGCCTCTTCTGTAAGAGGAAGCTGTAAATCATTAGACGGAGACTTGGATATTTTATCATCTTCTAAAGAAGGAGGTGACGGACTTCCTGTAGAATGCAGCTGTGTTTTGCCCTGACTGCTGCTTTCTGACACTGATGATGGAGCAGGAGGTTTAGGAGGTTCCTCAACAAGAGGTGCAACAGACTGATCATCTGCAATAGAAGTAGGAAATGAGGAGATTTTGTCGTACTCAGTGATGGACGTCGCAGAGGACACATGCTCTTCTTCTGCTAGAGGAGCCGTGATGATGTTAGTGAAAACAGACACCTGTTCCTGCACACCTGGAATAAAACCTTTGTCTGTGATAACGGCAGCTTGTGTTTGTCCCATACCATGAATGTTTATGAATGAGTCCATCTGATCTGGGACAGAGACGTCATAAGCACCAACATCGTACTGAAGATGAGGCATTCTCACTTCTGCCTCTTCGTGAATCTCCTCATCAGAGATGGTCTGCTCCGTCTCAGAGTAGCCTGGAATCATCTCATCCTGGATGTAGGAGATCTGTTCAGCTGCTGCAGCTCCTGGAACCACAGTACTCACTGGAGCAGTGACCCCTTCTACATTTGAGAGGTCTTCATCTTCTTCTTTCTCAGCCTCAGCTGCAGTCACCATCTCATTGCTTTGCGTTTGAGCTTCAGGTTCAACTTTAATTTCTTCATCTGCTATTACATCTAAATCATCTACCTCTTCAAGTTCAGCTTTCTCCATCACTTCCTCTTTTTCTTCCTCTTCTTCCTCCTTCTCGCCTACGAAGGGAAGCATCCGGGGCTCCTGCTCTGCCACCGTTTTTGAAGACAGGATTTCAGATTTCTTCAATTCTTCAGTTTCCTGTTTTTTCCCAAATCCATCCTCTTTAGCTTCCTTCCATTTTGATTCATCTTCATCTATACCTATCCCCATGTCCTCATCATCATCATCATCCTTTTCTTCTGTCTCTTCCTGGTCCTGAGATGCTTCTCCTGCGCCCTCAAACTTTTGAGCCTCCTCCATTTCTTTCTCTTGAATTGACTCGTCAACTTTGGCTTCGATTGCACCAGTTAACACGTCCTTATCAGGGGACTTTGTTTCCTGTCTGAGTCCATAAGCTACTCCTTGTGCTTCCGTCTCCTTTTGCACGAGGTTTTCAGCCGTCGGCTCAAGAGAAACATCTTGACTTTCTTGTAGATTTGCTGATACTGAATCGATTTCATCTCGTTTTAGTTGCTCGAAATCCTTTGTGAGGTCTTCAGGTGTGGAGGAGACAGACGTTTCCTTAACAGCTTTGTCCTCCACTTCAGGTTTTTTCTCATCTGCTTTGAGTTTAGCAGATTCAGCCTTTGTTGTTTTGCTTTTGGGAGTTTTGGTTTTACTCAGCCCTTTAGCTTTGTGTAACGTCTTCCTCACTTCAGGTGTTAGCGGTTTCAGGTCAGGTTTGGTTATTTTTCTCAGCTCAGGCTTAGACGAGTCCTTCTTGTCCTCTTTGTATTTTGCATCTTTCTTTTCATCTTTTTTGGCAGAGTCGTCCTTTTTTAATTTCTTTATCTCTTTCTTTTCCTTGTCTTTTTTCTCATCCATCTTTGACATCCTTTCCTTGGAATGCTTCTTTAAAGATTTTTCTTTCATGATTTTTTTCTTTTCTGGCACTTCGGTTTTAGATTTCGTCTTCGGCAGCTTTTTCTCATCTTTTTTCTCTAAAACATTTTCTTTGACAGATTCTCTCTTTGTCTCTGCCGTGTTCGACACGTCATCCTGTCCTTCGGTTTCCTTCTTTGAGGCCTTTGCAGTGGTCTTTGGGAAGGATTTGAGGCTCTCTTTGCTATCTGTCCTTTGTTTTAACTTGGTTTGTTTGATAATAGATGGAGGAGCTCCTGAAGCGATGTCTTTCTGTGTAGCTACGGGATAGCGCAAGAAGTCGAGATGCTTTAATTTTTCCAGGCCCTCTAGGATCTTGTTTTGTGGTGCATTACCAGGGAACAGAACTCTGATGATCTTTTCTGTAGGGTTGGCAGGAAGCCAGACAACTAAGGCTGTAACGGATGTCAGGTAGGGCACAGATATTTCTCCTTCTTTCCCATTGGGCAGCACAATGCCAGTTTTGGCTTTGCTGTTACCCGTCCACTTCTGCATTAAAAACTGCATCTCTTTACTGTCTTTGACAGGGTTAATAATATACATATCTAGTTTCCCCACTCCCATCTTGTGGAAGAGGGTAATAGGCTCAATGGTGTTGCTGACCACTCGGATTAGAGGCTCAGGCTTGATGCCCAGTTTGTTGAGGAACTGCAACGTGAGCGAGGCTTCTTCAATGCTGCGTTTCACTTTAAGATTTGATTCTGACATACGGAGCTTCTCTGGCACGTTGAAGAAAACAACACCTAACTCAGGAGAAATCAGGTTCTTCATCCAGTCGCTGTAGTTGATGGAGTCTTGTGACCGCTCCTCCTCTTGTTCTGCTATCTTCCTCTGAAGAAGCCCGTTGATCCCCGGGAGGTTGTCGGCTCCAATGTGCGTGAGAAGAATCGAGTCGATGCGGTCCAAGTGGCGAACTAGTTTCCAGAAGCAGGATTTTCGTTCGGAGCCCCCATCCACCAAGATGTTGAAGCCATTCACCGCAAAGAGCGCAGAGTCTCCTCGTCCACCGGGGAAAATGTAACAACACGGCTTCGACAGCTTCAGGAAGCCTCCGGAGGTGGGAGGCTCCAGGAGGTCAAAGGGTGAAGGGACATCAACAGTTTCTGAGACATACTCTGTGAACTCTGTGATGCCCTCCATCTTGGGGAGAACACAGTCTGGGTTTAGTTTGAATTCCAAGAAGTCCCTCAGGGTCTGCAGCTGTCCCAGGGAACTCCAGCCCACCTCCCCGCGGCAGGACACAGTAAGTGTTGCCTGCTGTTTGGGGGCTGCGGTTCCTAGCAATTCACTGACCTGCAAAAAATAAAGAGACACATGATCTGAATCAATGGTGACACTAATAAACACGAACACATTTTCAGTATTTTTTTCATTATTATTTTAACTATATTTTCTACACCTGATTAGCATGGCTTTGTAGATTAAGCTTCCTCCAAAATGTTGATTTTTGTATTTGGCCATTAGGTTGAAGCACAGAAACATCAGTAAGATGGAAAACTCTAAACTCAAACCTGCTGAACTGAAAAACCTCTAAGATTGACCCCATGCTGTCTTTGATCTTCTGGGAAGTTTGTGTAAATTGCTCAGAAAAAGGAAATTTAATCTCAATAAAAGAACAGAATTTTATTAAAGAGGCCATTTCATACAAATTTCAGGACTTTGTGGTTATTTCTTAAGTATTAACCAGTAATATGAAACATTTTATATCTAAAAAACATCAATAAGAAATAACCACAAAGTCCTGAAATTTGTATGAAATGGCATTTTTAAAGGGTAGCTGATCATTAGTGAACAGGTTTATCTTCTAGATACCAAATTCCTCATCAAACCTAGAATGGATGCTCCTCCCTTTCTTTTCTGTGTTAGTTAATTGCAGGAGGTGTTACACATGCATGTAGAGCATGTAGAGTACGTAGAGCATGTAGAGCTGACTCACCTCAGGATCAGTAAAGATTTGTGAAAAGGTTCGGGAGGTGAAAACGCCGGTCTGAAGTGGAACGCCACCGTGATCTGAACTCTGACCACTTAAGACCAGAAGTTTGTGTCCTGCAGAGTCTGTGACAAGAGACTGGATCTTGGAGACAGAGAGATGTCAAAGTGGCGGGACAGTCAAAGGAAAAACTAATACTGATAAAATTATGGTGCATTCATTTTGTTAAAAGTTAAGAATATTCAACATGAGTGAACTCATCATGTTTTTAATGAAACAAATTTTTATAAATTTGAAATAAAATTTGAACTTCTTAATTAAGCGTCAGCTGAAATGTGCAGGTGACTTCATGAGCTGAAAAATTAAAATGTTGGACAGAAAATAAAAGTTCTCAGATATTTGTTTCTATAGGTGTCAAGTTTTAAAAAAAACAGGAGAATAGTCTAAGTATGTTATCTATAAATTATAAATATAAAGCAGCAGATTACTAATAATTGCCTTAAATTGTGCCAATTTTACCTCTGATACCACAGTGTCTTCTGACGGGTTGACCAGAACCACAATCTCTAGAACATCACTCCTGTGGTGGAGAGTTCTTTGTCCTGTGAGAAAAATAAAACACTGTCATCTTTTGACAGATTTAACTGAAACAAAACCCACACAGTTGTTGGACATCTGACTGTCTGGACCAGAGCCGGCCCTCAGCTGCATGGTGCCCTAGGCGAAAAAAGATTTTGGCGGCCCCTACTGCCCAGAACAGAAACAACGTAACTCAATAACTGGATTACATTGCAAAAAATATTTATTTATACTAAAATGAACAGTAGAGATGACAGATAGATATTTATTTTGCTCTTTACATGAGATGAATGGTATCTAACAATTTGTCCAAAAAAAAAAAACAACCCAAAAATTAAAAAAAAGGAGAATTTGGCATCCCCTCCAGCAGAGGGCGCCCTAGGCAATTGCCTAATCTGCCTATGCCCAGAACCGGCCCTGGTCTGGACAGAATGCCTCCTGCTGGACCTCATCCAGATGCAAGCTGAGAAAAAGGAGTCAAGGAGATTTACGCTCCACGCTGTACACGGGGAAATCCATATAAAGACACACAATACACACTACAGCATCACCAAAAGAACAGCAGGCGGAGAAAGGAATAGATAACCGATGTCTGAGTCTCAAACCGCCACCACAACACGTGTTTGGTTTCACTAGCAGACATGACATGCAGTTTTGGTCTTTTACTTCCAAAATGACAAGAATTATAAAAACGAATGAAACATCATCCATGACTGTTGCTCACTACACGGTGACTTTTTTCAGCCTTCAGAAGAACCGAGCCCGGTGGGACACGGCGCCCCTTTGACCTCCTGATGGGTTTTTCAGGTCGACTAGAGAAGGAGAGGCTGCATTAGCTTCTGCTGATGGCTTCCTGCAGGATGAAATGCAGACTGACGCTGCATGACTGGTACAAAAAGATCCTACATCACAAAGGCAAATCACAGCTAATGTACACGAAATTGAGCAGCTGACAACAATGAGCAGGCAGTTTAAAAGATCCTAAAATACACTGCAAAAAGGTTCCAACAAGCATCAAGATCTTAAGTTTTTAATTTTCCTGGTCCTTTTTAATTCTAACAAAAAGCAAAACACTTTTTCATTTCATATATTTATTTTATTATAAAAATTATTTGTGAAATAAAGAGTTCAAGGGTTCTTTAGTTTTTGCTTATTGTGAATTAAAATACACAGATTTTTAAATTCTTTAAAGGACAAAATATTTTCTTCGTCAGTCTTTAATATAACTGCCAGACCAATTTGATATAAAGAATGTATTTTTTCATGTAGTATTAAAATAGATATATTTTTAAAAAATGCATCAGAACCACTCGAGTTGAAAAAGTAAGCAAAAAAAAATCACCTGCCATTTTGTGACATCATCATTTCAACACATCTTGTCTTGGTCAGTGTGCATGTAAACAAACAGGAATGTGACCGAGACGTGATTTCAGTGAAGAATTAAATATGTTTGGAGAAATTGAAGAACATTAGTTTGTGTGCATCGGAGTCTAACGTTTAGCTTTACTTAGCAGCATAATTCAATTTCAAAGTGTGCTCTTGCTAATTAGCTACACATAGCAAATAACACAATCTTCTTGTTTTGGTAAAACAAGAGGCAAACAGTGTACTGGTGATGTCACATGCTATGTTGGAAAAAAATGGTGAGATGACACAGTCGGGCGGTAAACGTCAAACTCGCTTAACTATGAAATATCACAATCCTCTGTTGAAATGTGTGATTACAAATTCCTAAAAATTTTTTTTTAGTTTTTATATCATATATTTTATCAAAATGATGTCAGATACATTTTTAATTGATATATTTGAAAAATAATGAGCAACAATTGATCAAGGCAAAGCCGTCCTTATGTTTCACAGTTAATATGAGCCAGAAGAGATCAACATGACCGGCTCAGTTCCAACAGTTGTGATGTTAATTTTATTGGTGATTCGAGCTTCTATGATGATTTTGTTTTGAGGTCTGATATATGATCATATTTTTTTTGCTCCTGCTAGAAGACGAGCTGCAGCATTTTGTGCAACCTGTAGACAATGAAGAGAGAACCGATTTAAACCATTATAAAAGGAAGTGCAGTATTCTCAGGCATGAATGACTTTTTCACAAATTTATGGAAAACAAAAAAGGCTTTACGTTTGATGGAATATGTAACTGAGATCATCTGGTTTTGTTAAGTGTTTTTTTTTCAGTAAAATAAAGGGAATTTCATTCATCCATGCTTTGATATCGTCTCAGCAGTCCAACAGATGCTTCAAGGACTCAAATATTTTAAATGGGTAAATGGATCTAAATATAATTTGTAAATCAGTAGAACTGGATATTGAGCTTTCCAAGAATGGACCCTAAAGGCAACATGTTTTATAACAACAGGACTGGGCCTAGAAGAGAACTTTGAGGAACTCCACATGAAAGTTGAAGAAAGTGATATGAAAATTCCTGTTTCTTGATGGAACAGGAGAACAGTTCCTTCACTAGATTTACACCACTCAAGTCAAGGTTCATAGACTTTGATGTGTTTATGACCTTCAAGGTGGTCTTTACAGTATTTCAGTATTCCTGTCATTGAAGAAGTATTTTAACAGGGAAGGTAGTTTGATGTTAGACCAGGGATGTGATTGCACAGAGACAATTAGTGCAAAAAAAATCTGTGCAGTTTAAAGTTTAAATAATGTATATCAAAATAAAAACATAACGTACCGTATATACGCAAAATAAAGTCGTCCTCGTTTATAAGGCGGGGGGCAATTTTGAGAGGGAAAATCAGGTAAAAATTGTTTTTAATCATCTGGACTATATAGCGACCATACTTACCTGAGTGCTGAACTATTTTGTTTACCCAGCTGTCAAATTCACCATGTTATTTACCTGTCATGAACTCGGTAGCACGCTATTGGTTACCTGCATAATTAAGGCAGGAAATTAGAAAATCAACCAATAGAAAATCACTGTATCGTAAGAAGCACAATTGTTGTTGGCCTCGGCAAACTGAACCACTTTCAGTTTGAAGCATCGTAGGAGCAGCGTTTTCTCTTAAATCCAAGAGACTCCATAACACACACATATATCACAAGTACACAAAATATTACAGCAATCAAATAATAATCCAACAATGAATATGTGAGACGAACAAGAAGTGTAACAAGCAGTAATCCGAGTTGTATCGCATGGCTTTTGATCACTCAGTCTGCAAACCTGTAAAACTAAACATCCCAAAGCATTATGACTAGGAAGGAAGCAAATTCTAGCTTGTATAAGTTGAACCCTTGAATAGGCCAGTTGCAGTTTATATTAACAGATTGTTTATGTTAAAATTATCAATTTTCTTCACAAGATAACTGAAGAAGCGGAGTGGCTGGGTGTCATCTTCTCTGCTTCTATCTGACGACTTGAGCATCTTGATGAACTCTTCACTTTTTTTTTGTTAAATTCTGTCCATAAAAGCAAGTCACATAGGAAGAAGGTCATTTGTCATTCAGGATTGAGTGTTTGTGCTCATTTTGGCTCTTCCTCAGTTGACCTGCTTGATATAAATATCCACATCTGAACTCCCAAAACGAGAACACGGTATAGAGTGTTCTCGTTTTGGGAGCAGCGACAGAAGGAGGCCCAGTCACTGAGCTGCTCCAGATAGAATACTCCAAATAAAGAGTGTACGGATGCCCGTCTTTTACCTAGCCTAAATGTTTTTTTTTTTCTTTTTTAAGTCAGTTTAAACATGTTAAAGAGGAGCTGTAGAAATAAAATAAAGAGCTTGGGAAAAATAAATGAAAACTAGAAATATTAACTAAAATTTGATTAAAATCTGAGACTACAGAAGATAAAACAAGATTATGTGGAGATCAAACAAGCAGAATAAAACAAAAAAAATCAATGAAAATTCCATCAAATTCCATCCAGAACTGTTTGAGTTGAGTTACAGACAGACAAACTAACGCCTTCACCAGAAGGTCATGACATTGATTCAGAGTTTCACTTTAACCAAAATAAGAACATTGCTTATGAATATGAAATATTCAGTGCTAAAATTACATGAGATTCACTTTGAGTTGTCACATTAACAGCAATAATATCTTGAATAAATTAATATTTCTACTGTAATTGCAAGTTCAGAGATCATCGTGCATCGTACCATCGTGCAGCCCCACCAAAAGGTGAAAACCTTTATTCAACACTACAAACATCTATAGATAGTTTTCGATCACGTGACTGTTAGCTTCCTTCCAGCTTGGCGGCAGCCATGTTAGAGGTATACTTAAAGTAAACAAAACGATTTCACAAATCTATGTTTATGGCGTTTATCTGTTTTTTTGAGAAGAAAAAGGTTTCTCAGACATCAGAAAAGTATCAAAATTATGTAGCTACATTAGATGACATTACTAAGGCCACATACGAAGAGAAAATAAAGCTTATTGACAATAAAGCTCTGCGCTAAGTGAGCAAGAAGTGTTCAGAAGTAATGTATCCAGACATAAATTACCTTGTTTTCACCCAAAGTGCTAACACGTTAGCAGAAATGAAATAATACAAGTTCCTCCGGTCATACAACTACTTCATAAGTGGGTTTGTGCAGGATCTAATAAAATCAGCTTGTTCGTGGCGAAAGTGAAGAATTCCTAGAGGATGAATCGCTTCGATGTTACTGTGAACTACACCTGACTGAAGAAGAGCCGCTGTTCTGTTCAACAAGTCGCATTTTTTTAGCCTACAAAAAATGATTCCAGTAGGCTGAAACTGAACGATAACTATAGAGCAGTTCATCCACCGGACCTGCACCTGGTCTCCATTCTTCTCTAACACACACACGCTTCTCCTTTCATCCTCTCTTTCTGCATTAGAACTCACTAACGGCACCAACCGCATCCGTGATTTATCACAAAAAACCAGCAGTGAACATTTTCCAGCAGTAAACAGATTCATTTGTGGCGATCAAAAGAAAAAAAAGACGAAGTAAAACGAGCCGAGAAATCTTGGAATGAAAACAAGCAGTTCACGTAAGCAGCACATTTGAATCAAACTGTCTCAAAAACAAAATCAACAGAATAAGAAACAAGCAGTTAAACCGGTTGTTTTGAAATGAGACTGTCGATTGATTTATTTGTATATTAAAAGCATAAGAACAGTAGAGATCTGCAGGAATCCTCATTGATGACACTCAGTGAAACCGGGGAGGGAATTTCCCAGAATTTTCATTGCATTCGGGCTGCAATGTGTTTAAAAACCTGAGCTGTATAACCTTTTAACTCGGCATGAGAATCACCTGCATGTGTTTCATCATACAGCTCAGGTAAAACTAGTGGAAAATCACTTGATAGCGTCGTCAGCACATAGTCCTTAGAATGACCGTCACTAGCGACAAGACAGGTTCTTTCCTCCAACATGCCTGCGAGCTGCAACATCAACAGGAAGTGACGTCACGGGAAAACTATCTATTGGCTAAAACAACATGGCGCAGCTAAACTGAACTTTTCATGTGTCTTTTAGTATCCTGACCAGTCCAGCTGTTATCCCGTCATGACCCCTGTGAGTGAGCAAAATCAGCAGTATTTGAAAAAACAAACAAACATGTTTGTATTATTTACTAAAAAAGCACTGCACTGAGTTAATATTATTTTAAAATATTATTTTAATCAGGAAGGCAGGTTGCACTCTGACAGACATACTGTAAAGTTTGAAGCAGCACTCCACGTCTTTCCCTTGAATGGATCAGGGATGATGCGCCGTTATGAGCCATTACTCAGCCCTAGACAGCTCCAGCCCAATAAATCCCCTGATTACTACTAATAACAGTAACATTAATAATGATAATTTAAAAACAGCTGAAATGAACAAACAACCTCTGGTCCACTGACAACACATGAACAAACGTAGGTTTCCCTCCATGGTCTTAAAACCGAAAGCTCTGAAAGGATGAGCAACATGCCAAAACCCATTTCCATCATGAGAGAAGAAGTGGAGGAGTAGAAATACTGAGGTATAAAAATTACTAAAAAATATCTACTATTTCATTTGATCAAGAGTAAAAAAAACTCATAAGTTCAATAATTTGGGATTTTTTAGCTTGAACAACTAAATTTGTTGTACATTTACCCTGTTTTTTCTGTTAAAGGAATGTAAATGATTTAAAGTAAATGAATTAAGACAATATTGTTTCTAATATCGTCTCTTGTAAAAAATGAAGACACGAGTAAAGACCTGTCTGACTTCATGATCATTTCATTACAAGCAGAAAATATAGAAATCAAACCAAAAATTGTTAAAGAAGCAATTTCATACAAATTTCAAGACTTTGTGGTTAACCAGTAATATGAAACATTTGATATCTAAAAAACGTCAGGAAACACTGATTAACAGACCTTTCAATCTGTCTGCATTAAAATTCGGGTGGTTCTGGCTCCTTCCGTCAGGTTGCTTCGTCAGTAACTCGTTCATATTTGTTGTTTGAATTTGCTGGACTCTGATTGGCTAACAAATTAACCTATGAGAGCAAAGAATTATTTTTCCTGCCCCGCTGTGCATTGCAAAATCTGACGTCGTGTCTTTCTGTTTGCTACGTCTTATGCTAACAGCTTTTAGCCAGCAGCATGCTAGGCGTGGTTTCAACTGCGGGAACTGCCAAATACAAATGAACACAGGAGTTGTGACGAAACAGATACAGGCCGTTTGGACTCGGGAGAACTCGGGTTTTATCACCACCTGCGTAGTTTGAGAGATAAAAACTGAAAGAGAAGTTGTTGACCTGTTTTCACACCCACTATGAAGGTAAGAACACCTGTGGAGCTAAAATATTCAACAGAAACCTCAGAAAAACCATTTTTAATGGAAGGACCTCTTTAATAATTTTGTGTATTTTTCTGAAAGCATATTGGTATATAAAGTATTGAAATGAAAATAATTAGTATTAGATAACAACAAGTGTTTGTCCACAGATAAACAGACACCCTCAGAGTCTCCAACATGTTTCTACAGCAGCTGATAACACTGCAATCACAACCACATCATTATTAACAGATTTTAGATTTTTTGTTGTTGTATTGTTATTATTCATCTCTATCTCAGATGATAAAACTTCAAAAGCCGACACTTAAGTTGCTCATTGAATTACAGTTGAATCGCAGCAGTAACAGGAAGCCAGAGTCTGAGCTCCTGATGCTAATCCTGGTCCTGTGATTTGAATAGTTGAGCTGCTAAACCAGGTAAAGCCTGTGTTATGTCAGTAGCATTCAGCTGCAAGCCTCAGTAGAAAAATGACATGGTGAGTATCAAAAATCCACAGTGTTTAAATATTCCCCACAGATTGACATTAAACAGGATTAGTTACATCAATTTGTTAGTTTTTATTTGAATATTTGCTATTTCTCCTCAGAATCACAAAAATACTAAAATCATGAAAAATAACCACATAGAAGATATTTCCTTCAAAACACCCAAAACAAAGCAAAGCTAGAAGATAAAGCTTTGTACCTGAGATATGTTATATTTACACGTATTTCATTGTTTTTCCTCAAATACATATAAAAACTCTCTAATACTGTTTGGGATCATTTTCACATTTCTTTGTGAAGACAAAATATATTGACTATTAGCAGCTGGGAGATGTGTCTGCAATGTTCAACAAAATATGTAAAAATAATAATAATAAGAGTTACTGTTTTGGCAGAAACTTTTTAAATAAATAAACTTTTTGAATTCAAATAATTAACGTGTCTTCTGTGCCGATAAGTAGTTTTATCTGTGACTGGTAGCTGGTAGCAACATGCTGCTAACATGACTGCTTTAGATATACATCCAGCTAGCAGCAGTTAGCTGCATATTTTCTTGAAATTTAGTGGTAAATTTTTAGTCTGAATTACACCTAAAGTGTACCTACAACACTTTTTGTATCAGCTTCTATGTTGACCTTCTGAAACTGTCATGTCCGGGCTCACACCAGCCTACAGGGGTAAATTAGTTTATAGTTTTAGGGCTGACACAGCAAAAACATGATCACCCCATTGTTTTTTTTTGTTTTTTTTTTAGGGGGGGGCTATTTTGGAACTCCCAAAGTGAACAGAGTTGATGATCGAAGGGATCTTGTCGATTTGTGCAAATGCAGCAATTCAGTGAAGCAAGGTGCAATCAGTCCATTTAAAGCCTTAAAAACATAAATTTTAAAATGTAAATTAATTCTAAGTAATTCTAAGATGAACTGGAAGAGAAAAGAACCAGGCTCACAATATATGATTACATTTTCTTCTATTTGTTAAGAGCCGAACAGCAACTGGACCATTTGAAAACTTGGACTTCCAACCATGGATGTGCAACTGTCATGCAAGTTTTCTTGGTGTCCACCTGGACAACAGACGGAACTGGAGACACAACAGTGATGCTTGTTTTTAAGAATGGACAGAGCAGACTGGACTTCTTGAAGAAGTTCAGGTCTTCAGTATTTGATGAATATCTCATATAGTCTGTTGTGGAGTGTGTGATCACCTCTACAGTCATCATTGGGAGGAACAGCATCAGAGCCAGTGACCTAAAAAAGCTGATAAAACTGATATTTACACACTCACACCTAGGGACAGTTTAGGGTGCATTCACACCAGCCCTGTTTAGTCCACTTGAAGCGAATTCTAGTTCGTTTGTCCAGAAAGTCCGGTTCGTTTGGTGAGGTGTGAACGGGCAACCGAACTCTGATTCAGACCAAACAACCAAACTCGAGTCCGCCGAAAAACGTGGGTCTCAGTTCGACTGAAACGAATTCTGGAGCAGTTGGATTGCATGTGTGAACGCAACCGCACTGGGACCGCACCAAAAAAAGGAAGTGAACTATATTGTGCAGCCGTCTCAGCTGCCTTGAGTAGTCCAGTACCATGATAAGTGTTCAGACCTCTACAGAGAGACATGGCACATTTAAAATTCAGTTGTACACCAACATCTTAAAGAGGCCATTTCATACACATTTCAGGACTTTGTGGTTATTTCTTAAGTATTAACCAGTAATATGAAACATTTTATATCTAAAAATCATCAGGAAACACTGATTAACAGACCTTTCGATCTGTCTGCATTAAAATTCAGGTGGTTCCGGCTCCTTCCGTCAGGCTGCTTCGTCAGCAGCTCGTTCATAATCATTATTCAAATTTGCTGGACTCTGATTGGCTAACAAACTAGCCTATGAGAGCAAGGTATACTGTTTCCTGCCCCGCTGCGCATGGCAACATCAGACGTCGTGTCTTTCTGTTTGCTACGTTATGCTAACAGCTTTTAGCCAGCAGCATGCTTGGCGTGGTTTCAACTGCAGGAGCTGATGAATACTAACAAACAAAGGAGTTGTGATAAAACAGATACAGGCCGTTCAGACTCGGGAGAGCTCGGGTTTTATCACCACCTGCGTAGTTTGAGAGATAAAAACTGAAAGAGAAGTTGTTGACCTGTTTTCACACCCACTATGAAGGTAAGAACACCTGTGGAGCTAAAATATTCAACAGAAACCTCAGAAAAAACGTTTTTAAAGGAAAGGCCTCTTTAAAGATAAATAAGACTGTTTTGAGGACACTAGTGTAGAGATTTTGAACAGAGAGGACAGATGGTTCAGAAGAGGAGTGAAGGAAGTCATATCCATTGACCAGTTAAAAAAACCCTAAACAGAGGAGGTGGCCTGAGGTTCCATCTATCCAACGCTGCACTGGATCTTCTTACCAGGAATTTTCACAATCTAAGCAATGAAATGTGATTGTAACCAACAAGTCACAAATGGAATGCCTTTAAAACAAAATTAGGATTACCATGTCTTTTATAGCTGAATATCTACAAACATTTACTCAGTCTGGCTCTCTGAGGACTGGGTGTGCCAGAGACACTGGAAACACACCAGCATCCCTGTCAGCAGATCAGTGTGAAAAGATGGAGGATGGGTCCACTGGGACTTAGTCCTGATGGAACAATCAATATTTGTTGCTGCTCTGCACCATCAGAGGGGAACAACTGTAGACATTTAGGCATCATCTTATTTCAGACCAATATGGCTGCACTCAGCACAATCTGCTGGCTCTCGCTTTTGTCATTTTCTCTGCTTACTCAAGTTTTTCTGTCCATTTCTGTCTTAGTCATGCTTATTATTTATTCAGAATTGTTAGTGCTGCTCTCTTGGTAATGTCAGTTTTTTCTCATTAATTTATTTTCAAATCTTAAAACAACAACATGTTTTTCTGATTACTGTTACAGCAGATTAACACTTTGGATATTATTTTGAGAACAAAAGAAGTTTTAAAGTGTCTCTGACATGATTTTTATGTGTTACTTTACTACTTCATATCACTGAGTATTACTCTGTGGACACTTTTCCACATAAATCAGGATGCGCAGATTTCCAGTAATAAAGTCTCAAATATGCATATTTAAAGAAAATCGCTGCATAATTTTGAGGAAAGTGCATTTACTGGAAGGAACTGTAGATGTAAAAAAAGTGATTTACTATGGCAGAAAATGGAGACTCTGTTGTTTCTGAGTGTTTTTCTCTTTCTGAAAGAGAAATCGACTCAACAGATGAAACAATGTGAAGAGAAACGATGCAGGGAGGCTCCCTCACAATATATACTGTAGTGCAGTGCAGGGGTGATTCAAGAATTTGACCTATCAGCTTCAAATGAACCACTGAAAATGGCTCTTGGGTGGAAAAATGAGCCCAACCTGTTTATTCTAAAATATACTAAAACTGGACTAGACTAACATTTTCAAACAATAAGGATTTGTGGTCATCGATGATTTTCCACTCCACATACACTGACATGCAATCCCCCACTAAATCAGTAGTTATCGTCACACATTTGTTAGAATGTTTAAAGGTGGTAAAGAGGATTTTGCTCTGAATGAGAAGCTCAATGGCTGTTTGTTGTTGCCCCCCCCCCCCCTCCTTTTCCCTCAACGCAAGAAACGCCCTTGTGAATTGCGTAGTTGTGTTTACTATCGGCATCGCTGGAGTTTTTTGTGGAACTACTACAACTTTGTTTCTTCAAACATCTCGGAGTCATCAATGGTAAAAGGCTGTTTATTGTTACTCAGTACAAGTGCTAGTGGTAAAATGCTAGTAGCTAGCATGGATCACTGAAGCCTGATGCTGCACACTGCAGCTTTTCCTTCTTTTAGTTACTCCTGCTTTTAATTTGAGATCGTTCATCTTGTCTTCAACTCTTTCTCTTACTATTTCATTTGTTTAGACACCCAAAAACCCGATGCCCCTCAATGTAGTCAGCACACTCCGTTGCGCTGTGTGTGTGTGTTTGTGTAGGTGTGTGTTGTGTTTATTTGCATCTCTATAGTCTGTTTAGATACACCCTTATGATTGCATTTGTCAATCGCGGTATTTTATTTTGAAGAATTGCTATTATTTTTGAGCGGATTGTCTCGTGTGTCTTGGTGTGACTTCCTGCCAGAATTGACGCAGAACACTTGTGCAAAAAATAGACCAGACACCAAAATTATAACTTTACAGCTCCAAGTCTGGCATGAACTACATCATATAGGTTAACAAGGGCGCCGAATGGAAGCGGCCTCGATTCCGCTCCGCAGTGCTTCCGTGTGCAGTAGTACTGAGGCCTAAGCAAACTAAGTAGTACGTACACCACAATCTGGTAGCCAATAGATAACGAAACGGGTTCGCCCAGCCCTACTCTGGGTCCTTATCGGCCATTGTTGTGTCTGTCTCCTCTGGGTGTGTATTAACATTTGCCTGTTGCTCTGACAATGCAAAGAAAGTAAAAATAACATCATATTTAGTGTTCCTGTCCTGGGAGAATTTATTTGATAGGTTAAATATATTTATGAAAAAATATAGAAACAAAAATAAACAATAAATCTGTTTATTGAAGTCAAGACTGTAGAACGGCACATGTGCAGAAGGAATCAGTTGCACATCTCTACAGGTAGCATATTTCAACAGAACACCGGTTCCAGCAATGACTGTCTGAGACACAGTTGTTTACGAAAGAGAAAAGGCTATTTAGTACTGCTTTAAGAAAATGTAACTCAAAAATGCATTTCTAAGTATTTATTCATTCAAATCACTGTGAATCAGTTGCAGACGAAAAATGTGTATAAAAAAAAGAGTGGGTTTGTGACATAGAAAATCCACTGGGCGGGGCCACAAGCTCCTGCTAGCATATACAGAGAGCTCTTAGCAACGGGGAGGGTTGGGGGGAATCCTTCGCACCAACAGTTCCATCCACAGCGCAGAAGCAAATTGCTAATGAGCTACTGCTGCTACGCAGAAAACAGCACAGCGGGGGGTGGGGTTGGAGCTGTGCGGGCACTGAAGTGTCGGAGCGGGGCGGGGGTTATGAGAATAGTAGTGTAGCAGCAGGGGTTTAATAGTCGTGTTGCAGCAGGGTAGGACCGTTTGAAGCCTGTAATCTGTGTTTGTAAGACGGTCCTTAATGTGTTATCGCTATAAATAACCGGTTGGAAACAACAGACGGTGGAAATTTTCAGGAGGGGCACTGAAATTCAGGAGTCTCCCTGGAAAATCGGGAGAGTTGACATGTATGGGTGACAGTGGAAAGGAACGACTCCCTTTTAACAGGAAGAAACCTCTCGCAGAACCCAGCTCAGGATGGGTGGCCTTCTGCTTGAGCCGACTGGGGTCTGAGCTGACAGGAAAGAGACAAACATTGAAGGATTTGGGTCAGTCGTCATGTCTATAGAAAGATAAACAGAGTAAAAGTTAATGGCAGCAATAATAATCAATACAAACACGGAGAGTAAAGAGAGACAGCAGAGTGAAGAAATGTGGCCAGTATGTCCTCCGGCAGTCTAAAACTATAGCAGCATAACTAAAGGGAAAGCTCAGGAGAACCCAAGCTAACCCTGACTATAGGATTGTTTGAAGATTGAAGTGGGTCTATAACATATACATATACAACAATAAAAAAGTTTGCATTTAGAACAGCCTTCCTTTTTCTTTCTTAAGAGTAAAGCCTCTGATAAGTGTAGCCACACCTCATTATTCAAACCAGTTGAAGCTGTAATCCTTAAAAACGGAGATCTTAACACAAACTAAGACTCATACTTTATCTTAAACTCCACAAAAAAAAAAACTTAGACATCCCCATCTTGTTAAAAACTCCACAGTCTTTATCAGTCTCATTGGTTTTTCCTGAGGTTGAAGTTTTCCTTGTTTCAGGATGTATTCAGTTTGTATTCAACATGTACGAAATCTGAATTTGCTGGATTGTGGTTCATTTTGATCAGTTTTCGTTTACTCCATGTCTAGAAACAATGTTGGCAAAAAGTCTGAGAATAACACCATCTAACATAATCATCACGATAGAGGCTTAATTTTTCAAGAGTGCTGAGTTAACATTTTGGTGCTAAAAATGAACTACAAACAGCATGTTGCATGATCACTAAAAGAAAATAATTTAAGAACTCTGTTTTAACACGCTCAACATGGTCTGAGTATCACACATCTAGTTAAATTATTTTCACTGAAACATGGTTAAACTGAGGAATTAGTGACACGGCAGTAAAAATCAGGGGATTCTTACATTTACAGGACACAAAAACAGTAAACAAAACAATAAAACTATCATTTTAATCCACCAACTAGCTTGAATGGCATTTAGAGTCAAACTGACATACATTACAGTTATTCATGGAAATGTATTTTTGAAATTTCTATCTATAACTCAATTTTATTACAACAACTTCCCAAATCGTTTTATAACATAAAATTAAAGGTGGTATATGGAACATTTTCATTAAAAGCAATATTTTTAACAAAATAATACCTCCACAGGGTGTTTAGAGGGTTGTAGAATGAAAATACAGCATTTCCTTTAAAAATTATATTTGAAGTAAAATATTTTAAAATATTAATTTTGGTGGGCACGACGTTGGCATTTTGTTTACATCTACCAGCCTATAGCTGGCAGAGCAGCGGGCACCATTTTGGGTTGCCTAATACCGTAAATAATCCAGCACAGTGAGGCTGGTACTGTGGAGTCTGCAGGTCAAGCAGCTGGAAGCCCCGGGGACATGTGGTGATTATATACATTATTTGCTTGCCATGGGGGTTTCCTCTGGGGTTTCCCATGTGATGTGTAAGTTCTGTGTGGAAACGTTTTTTATTAGCTTATAGCTAATATGTAGCTGCATGTTGGTGAAGTGGAGGAGCTTTGGGCCACTTTTTGGACTAGAAGACACACCACAGAGAATTTTATTGTGTTTTTTTATTTTATTGGATAAGTGAGGCGTGCAGGACAGAGAATCTTAAGAAGGACTGCAGGAAGTTTTGCAGCCGCGGTGCAACTTTGAACTCTTTGCCACGGACTGAATCGATGATTGAGCTTCAAATAGGTGGAGTTGCTTTTATCAGAGTCTGTGTGTGATCAGCGGGCCTGGAGAGCATGATTAGTGAACTGAACTCATGATATTTTATTGTCCTGCTCGGATCGGGGATCAGAGTGGGTTTGGTGAGGAATATTGGTCAACCTGAGCGTTGGAGCACATGCGGGGGATTAACGAGCCTAACACCCAGATGGCTGAAGGCTTTGTCCAGTGTTATTCTGTTCCAAGTTCCATATACCACCTTTAAATAACATGCCGATATAAACTAGCAAAATCGAACGTTTCAGTGAACTAATAGTCAAAACATATTAAAACATGTTTTAAACGACTGCAGTTGGATATAGCATGCTAACACTCTTCGCTACTTTTTAAGATTAAATAACAAATACCCGGGAGAAACCAGGAAAACTGTTTTATACTTATGACTTGTGATAATGTGGATGAGCCCCATAGTTCTTCTATCTTATGCCACTGACATCATTTACAAACCAGATGGGAATCTCAATCCCATCAATCACCACATTATACTCTCCAAGTCCATTGTGCAATCTACACATTCCCAGTGTCTTTGAACACACCGCGTGACATAGCTGATGCTCTTATCTACATGGAGAAGGAGGAGGCTCATTGTCTACAAACATGTTGACGTCACAGACACAACTTTCTCACTAGATGTCTGTCTTGTATCACTCTATGCTGCTGGGTCTGTAAACAGCAGATAAAAGCCTCTAGATTCACTTTTCAGACAGTTTTTATTTATTTCTTTGGGTGGGTTGGGTAACCAAGTGTGTGAGAGGAGAAAAGGAGTAAGCACATTTTTGCTATGAGTAATAGTAGTAGTAGTAATGGTAACAGCCAAGCAATCAGCAGATCCCAGGAGTTTGTTACCTAATAGTTTGAGCAACTTTTCTCTTCAACTTAACAGAATTCCTCAAAGTCCAGAACACAAGAGAAGCCAGTTGAGGCTGGTTACGTAACGTAATGTGGTCAATAACTGGCAGGCCATCTCTCGTCTGTATTCAAGTGTTTACCTAATTACATAAGATGCCTAATGCCTTATACGATGGCCAAATAAAGATGCATAAAGATGCCAGTGGTCACTGAGGTCTTAGCCTCAGCCAAGCCAAGTTCTTTAAAAGGGTTAGTGATTACACTGGTTCCCTGTCTTTGTGTCTCTTTTACAATCCTAGATCCTCATGCCACAGTAACTAAGATCTTGATAACATGAAGACATGTTTTAAGACAAATTACTCATGATAGCAGGAAAAGTTCAGGTAACCTGATAAACAGAACAACTTCGTTATTAGAAATTAAAACAATCAGAAAAATTAACCATTTGTCATAATCTTTAGTTGGAAACAAAAGAGCAAATTAAATTTTCTGTATTATTTTAGGATATTTTATTTTAGTTTAACAAAAGACCAACAGTATGACAAGCTGATTAATTACTGGTTATAGTTACAGTTTAATAGCTGTGTTTACATGGACACAAGTAATTGGATTAAAAGCCTGATCAGAATAAGAATGCTTCATGTAAACATGTCATTCAGTTTACTTACATACATTCAGATCAGAATTCCTTTCCAATTAGCTGCATTTACATGTGCAAAATGTCTTTGATCTGATCGTTATTGAGCCCCGAAAACATCTATCCAATTAGCATTTACATGCACCACACGGTTGGTCGGGTTAGCTCATTTTGACATGCGCAGATCTATGTGAAATACCAGAAACGGCTATAGAAGTAGAAGAAGTAGCAGATTTATTTTATAAACAAATGATGCATTCATTTAAAAGGTCTGCTTGTTGTTTCTAGAGTCTGTAAAAGCAGAACGGGAGGCAGAGCTGTTAGTTATCAGGCTTCTCTCTTGTGGAATCAGCTTCCATTATTAATCTGTGAAGCAGACACTCTGTGTACTTTTAAGAATAGACTTAAAACTTACTTTTTTGATCAATCTCATAGTTAGCATAGGTTGTCCTGATCCATCCCTTTAGCTATGCTGCTATAGTCTTAGACAAACTGACCACATTTCTTCACCCCGTCTTTTTTTACTCTCATGTTTGTATTTATTATTGTTGCTGCTATTAACTTAAACTGTTTATCTTTCCATAGAAATGAAGACTGACCCAAATCCATCTGTGTTTGTCGAGGCAGGGGGTTCATTCTGGTTCTGGTGGATCTGGAGGTTCTTCCTGTTAAAAGGGAGTTGTTCCTGTTCACTGTTGCTGTGCTGCTGAGGTTTGAGGATTGTGTTGAATTGATGAGTCAACCCAATCAGCTGGTTCCTTGGATTTGACATGTTTTTCAAATTGGTATTTCATGATTTATTGACTCTGATTAATTACTGCAATTATTCCAAATGTACAGTGGGGCAAAAAAGTATTTAGTCAGCCACCAATTGTGTAAGTTCTCCCACTTAAAAAGATCAGAGAGGCCTGTAATTTTCATCATAGGTATACCTCAACTATGAGAGACAAAATGAGGAAAAAAAAACAGAAAATCACATTGTCTGATTTTTAAAGAATTTATTTGCAAATTATGGTGGAAAATAAGTATTTGGTCACCTACAAACAAGTAAGATTTCTGGCTTTCACAGACCTGTAACTTCTTTAAGAGGCTCCTCGGTCCTCCACTCGTTACCTGTATTAATGGCACCTGTGTGAACTCGTTATCAGTATAAAAGACACCTGTCCACAACCTCAAACAGTCACGCTCCAAACTCCACAATGGCCAAGACCAAAGAGCTGTCAAAGGACACCAGAAACAAAATTGTAGACCTTCACCAGGCTGGGAAGACTGAATCTGCAATAGGTAAGCAGCTTGGTGTGAAGAAATCAACTGTGGGAGCAATTATTAGAAAATGGAAGACATACAAGACCACTGATAATCTCCCTCGATCTGGGGCTCCACGCAAGATCTCACCCCGTGGGGTCAAAATGATCACAAGAACGGTGAGCAAAAATCCCAGAACCACACGGAGGGACCTAGTGAATGACCTGCAGAGAGCTGGGACCAAAGTAACAAAGGCTACCATCAGTAACACACTACGCCGCCAGGGACTCAAATCCTGCAGTGCCAGACGTGTCCCCCTGCTGAAGCCAGGACACGTCCAGGCCCGTCTGCGGTTTGCTAGAGCGCATTTGGATGATCCAGAAGAGGATTGGGAGAACATCATATGGTCAGATGAAACCAAAATAGAACTTTTTGGTAGAAACTCAACTTGTCGTGTTTGGAGGGGAAAGAATGCTGAGTTGGATCCAAAGAACACCATACCTACTGTAAAGCATGGGGGTGGAAACATCATGCTTTGGGGCTGTTTTTCTGCAAGGGGACCAGGACGACTGATCCGTGTAAAGGAAAGAATGAATGGGGCCATGTATCGTAAGATTTTGAGTGAAAACCTCCTTCCATCAGCAAGGGCATTGAAAATGAGACGTGGCTGGGTCTTTCAGCATGACAATGATCCCAAACACACCGCCCGGGCAACGAAGGAGTGGCTTCGTAAGAAGCATTTCAAGGTCCTGGAGTGGCCTAGCCAGTCTCCAGATCTCAACCCCATAGAAAATCTCTGGAGGGAGTTGAAAGTCCGTGTTGCCCAGCGTCAGCCCCAAAACATCACTGCTCTAGAGGAGATCTGCATGGAGGAATGGGCCAAAATACCAGCAACAGTGTGTGAAAACCTTGTGAAGACTTACAGAAAACGTTTGACCTCTGTCATTGCCAACAAAGGCTATATAACAAAGTATTGAGATTAACTTTTGTTATTGACCAAATACTTATTTTCCACCATAATTTGCAAATAAATTCTTTAAAAATCAGACAATGTGATTTTCTGGATTTTTTTNACACACACACACACACACACAAGTGTGTTTTGTTATCCTTATGGGGACCGTCCATTGACTTCCATTGATTTTAGTAACTAGATTTATACCTAACCCAAACCCTTTTCCTAACCTTAACCATTACTGATCTATAACTAACCCTAAGACTAACTAAAACTCTATTCACACCATACCTATAAACCTAACCCCTAACCCTAAAAAGGGGAGTCCCCCTCATGGGGACCAGGCTTCGGTCCCCACAAGAACCCTCGGACCCCAGAAAGATAGTAAAAGTCAGGAAACGGGTCCCCAGGAGGTCAGAAATACAAACCCACAGACTCCCACACACACACACACACACACACACCACAGACAGGGGGGTGCAACAGCTACCTCCTCAGCATGAATGAATCATCAGAAAAACAGCAACCTGTTTTCAGAGTGAATATGGTCGCTGCTTCTTTTAACAAAAATCATATCCATCTCTTTTTTTGGGACGTGGGGAGGGGGACTGCTGTCTTGATTGTTTAAAATCTTCAGTACCATAACTGTACAAAAGACATTCTAATACTGTAACAAAGATGAGACCTGATTCATCCTGATGTTTCCAGCACGACAAACAGAAGCAACGATACAAGAATCAACAGCTGCTTTAGGATCACTGAGTTCATCATCTCTGCAGGAGCTTTTCAGATTTATCTAGAGGAGACAGAGCGGGTCAGACTCATTTCTGAAAACCAAACCAGAATCTGTACAGTCCAATCAACACAACACCCTTAAAACTCTCCATTTAAAATAAATCAACCACATGTAAACAGTAAAGAGACGTTTTATTCTGTTTAAACGCTCATCTGCTATCGATCTGCTCCTCAAAGGCCCAATGCAGCATTTTCACAGAGAATAAACAGGTTAAACACTCCACCGTTTATCACCTGCATTAAGTGGATGAAGACTCGACCTGAGCAAATCCCCTGGCTGAACCTCACATGCACCGTTCTCGCGTCAAGGTAGATTTAGAAACGCTGATTGTTTAACGAGTTTTTGCTGTCTCATGCCCTAGTTTTGTTTTCTTTTTCTTTTTTTTCTGCAGATATCTCTGTTAAAAAAAACACTGCTCATACATATCTGATTCCTACATGCTGGAGAATACTGCGCAACAATAATAATAACAACAATAATCATAAGAAATATGCGAAAACAAACCCGACTGATGCGCAGCTCGGACAGACGTCACGTCTGAGCCGAGGACAGGGTGCAAATCTGAGCTATGGGTGGAAAAAAGACGAGAATTAGATGAAAAACACAGCAGTCGCTCCACAAAATCCCTCCTGTCACAATTTACTGGGAATAAAAAGAGCGGACATCAGGCACAGACATCGGCTGGAGCATTTCACAAACGGTTTACGTACCGAGAGAGATGAATCACTTTCAGATGAGAGTTTGTGTCTAGAAACCGGGGAGAGATGTCGCCGCTGCGCGCGCGCGCGCGTGTGTGTGAGAGAGAGAGTTAGTGTCTCTATGTGAACGTGCTTCAAACTAAGACAGCAGGAGAAGGAAATGTGGAACATTTGGAGATGAGAACACAGCCTGGTGGCGAAGCGGTCCGGGATGCGGCAACATCCCGGACTGGGAGGGGCGCACTATGCGCGCACATACACGCACGCACACACACTGCACCAGCTGTAACTGATTCAGTGCCGGATCAGGGAGGGTGGGTGCGTCGCTTTTTTACGCAGAGAGAATCAGAGACAGACAGAATCAGCAGTAGTTTGTTTGAGACATGATGATTTCAGGTAATTAACTCTGTGGAGTACCCATAATATAATAATAACAATTCTCAAACTTTATTCACCAAACACAGTATATGATCCACATTTTTTTCCATATTTTG
>SSNP01000108.1:343729-357917 GCA_006937955.1 Pachypanchax playfairii
GCCCAGTGGATTTTCTACATCACAAACCCAGTTTTTTGGGTTTTTTTGCATTTTTGCATCTGCTACTGATTTACAGCGATTTGAGTACAGAAATACTCAGAAATGCAATTTTGAGTTTAAAATTCTTAAGACACGTCCTCTAGCATCAGAAACTATAATATGTAGTTCAGAGGAAAACTATAAATATTCACATATTTCCTTCTCTGGTCATCAGTTATGAGCTAAAGCAGTTATTAGAATTAAAGTGACTGACTTTGACTGAGCTGAGGGTCCAGTCCTAGTGCAGAAAACATACAGGCTGAAACACCAGAAAGGATGAAGGATACTGCTCACAGGAGTTTCCTCTTTCTCCTTTAAACGTACCGTATCTGCTCAGTGTAATAACAGTCAGGGAAAATGCTGCGTCATTTTCTGCTGATTACAGCTTCTACATATCACCAGGTATGAGTGACGCTTCAGTCTGTTCTATAAACGTGTTCATTGTTGCCCTTTCACCACAGTAAGAATGTGTGTGTCATTGAGCTCATCATGTGTGTGTGTGTGTGTGTGTGTGTGTGTGTGTGTGTGAGAGTGTGTGTGTGTGTGTGTGAGTGATCCTATCAAGCTCCTTTTGGACAAATGATTGAAATAATCCTCGATTCAGCATCTTTTGGACTTTAAACCTCAGCTTTAAGTTTTGAATTATGCCACAAGCACAAACAGGGAATAAACACACACACACAAGTTTGTTTTGTTATCCTTATGGGGACCGTCCATTGACTTCCATTGATTTTAGTAACTAGATTTATACCTAACCCAAATCCTTTTCCTAACCTTAACCATTACTGATCTATAACTAACCCTAAGACTAACTAAAACTCTACTCACACCATACCTATAAACCTAACCCCTAACCCTAAAAAGGGGAGTCCCCCTCATGGGGACCAGGCTTCGGTCCCCACAAGAACCCTTGGACCCCAGAAAGATAGTAAAAGTCAGGAAACTGGTCCTCAGGAGGTCAGAAATACAACCCCCCCCCCCCCCCCCCCCACACACACACACACACACAGGCCTTCCTTGCACTGCCGCTTCAATAAGCTGTTACTGAGCTTATAATTTGCACAGTTCAGATATGATGCAGTAGACGTGGATCAAGCAGTGTCACTTCAAAGGATGATGCATCATATTTTAGTTGCTTCTTAATTTATGTTTGTGTTGCTTTTTATAGATAGTTTTGATTTATCCAGGCATAAATTTCCCATCTTAGAAAAACTGACCTCAGCTCTGCAGGGTAGACACACAGGGAGTCTAACCTGCTGTAAACTGGCAGTTACTGTATTAAAAACACATTTATACTGGAATATGTCGGTTATACTAAGAATTTGCAAATATCAGACTATCGTAATATAATATAATATAATAAATATAATATAATATAATATAATAAAATATAATATAATATAATATAATATAATATAATATAATATAATATAATATAATATAATATAATATAATAAAGACAGGGTTTCATGACACTGACCTCTAACCTCGGAGGAAAAGTGGGCAGAGTGACGAGTTATAAACAGCTGCAACTGCTGGTCAAGGTCACAGCACTTCAGATCAACTTCCCAGGATCGAATTCCTTCCAGGAAGAGAGAGGTGGAGAGAGACACAAAGAAAGACAGAGAGAGAGAGAGAGAGATGAGTTGAGGATGGATGAGTCAGTGAAGGACAGACAATAAGACAGAGATTTACAGAACTGAACAAACATCTACAGGTTTCTGTTAGCTGTTACAGCCTCTTCAGTCCTGCTAAATTGAGCCTGGGCTGCTGGGAAATTCCTATTTTAATGAAGAACTACTGTATTAATGATGTTGTTGTCTGTTGTACACAGTGAACAAAAGTCCTGTTTTTTCTTTATTTTTACAGTCTGTCAACCAAAAATCAAACAAAGGTGGAAAAGTTTCAGATCTGATTTCAAACCATTTGCAAATCTCATTAAGAGAAAAGTAGCATTTCTGGTATTTACAGTTCTGTGAAAGAGTATCTGCCCTCTTACAGATTTCTTCAGTTTTTGCTAGAAACGATCTGTAACAATTCTCACATTTCAAGGATAATCAGAGTTAAAACAAAATGCAGTTTTGAGGTAACAGGTTTCATTTATTAAGTGACAAAACTGCACTTGAATATCTATGATATCTGGGTTTTAGTCTTTAATGTTAATGTGACCCTAACCCTTTGGTCCACTCTTCTTTACAGTTATTTTAAAACAGCCACATCAGAGGGTTCTGAGCCTGGCTGAGGTCATGCCAAAACATCTCAATCACATGGATTTTGACTTGGGTATTCCAAAACCTTCACTGAGCTATCTTAGAGGTGAGCTTCTCGGTGTGCTTTGGATTATTGTCATACTGCACAAATCAAAGGCATTTGAGCTTCAGGTCACAAACTGATTCTGGTTCTATCAATGATGGCAAATCACTGAGATCCAGAAGCAGCCCTAAACCATCACCGTGTTCTGAACTGGTGTATGTCTAATGTAACAGGATGCACACAAACATCTCTAAAAGTTCCACTTTAGTTTCAGCAGACTACAGAATAAGTCTCAGTGTGAGACGGCTCTGGTTCTTATTGTTCAGCTGGTTTTGGCCTTGTGTTCTCTCGTTTTACACAGTTTCTCTTTCTTATTATAGAGTCATGAACTCTGACTGTAGCTGAGACCAGCGAGGCCTGCAGTCAGTGGGGTCATCAAAGGGGGGGCCAGGGGGGCCGCTGCCCCCCCACTAGCCAGTCACATATGCATAATACTAGGGATGCACCGATACTGGTTTAGGGTATCAGGGCCAATACTGTCTAATGTACTCGTATCAGTATCGGTTAATTAACCGATACCATGAATCAATACTTAAAGGTACAATATGGAATATTTTCATTAAAAGCAATATTTATAACAAAATGCCTCCACGGAGTGTTTAGAGGGTTGTAGAATGAAAATACAGCATTTCCTTTAAAAATTATATTTGAAGTAAAATATTATAAAATTTTAATTTTGACGGGCAAGACGTTGGCATTTTGTTTACATCTACCAGCCAATAGCTGGCAGAGCAGCGGGCACCATTTTAGGTTGCCTAATACCGTAAATAATCCAGCACAGTGAGGCTGGTACTGGGGAGTCTGCAGGTCAAGCAGCTGGAAGCACCGCGGACATGTGGTGATTATATACATTATTTGCTTGCCATAGAGGGTTTCCCATGTGACGAGCAAGTTCTTGTGGAAATGTTTTTATTAGCAGCTAGCTAACACGTAGCTACAGCAGGTCGCTGAAGTGGGGGAACTCCGGGCTGCGGGTTCAGCTGGAGGTCACACCACAGAGGATTATTTTGCTGCTTGTATAAGTGAGGCGTGCAGGATGGTGTGAGTAGGACGGAAAATTTTACAAGGGACTGCAGGAACTTTCGGTTTGCTCTAATTGAGCCAGTGCAGGTTCATGAACTCTTTGCCACAGACTGAATCGATGACTGAGCTACAAACAGGTAGGAGCTGCTTTTATCAGAGTCAGTGTGTGATCAGCGGGGCTGGAGAGTGAACTGAACTCATGATATTTTATTATCCTGCTCGGATCAGAGATCAGAGTGAGTTTGGTGAGGAATATTGGTTGACCTGAGCATCAGAGCGCGCGGGGGGGTTAACGAGCCTGACACCCAGATGGCTGAAGGCTTTGTGCTGTTGTTGTGGTGTTCATGTTCCATATTCCACCTTTAAAATGCGGAAAATCTTCAATAATTTCACAGAAAATGTTAATTTAAAAATTTTTAATTTTAGTTTGGTGTCATTTTTATCAATATTTTATTTAATTTGTTGTAACAAGCAGAGAAGAAAATAAAACCTGTCTTCCAATTCACTTCATTTCTTTGTGTAGTAGAAGTATCAGCATTGGTACATGGTATAAGTACTCTGATCCAAGTATCGGTTTGAAAAAAGTGGTATTGTTGCATCTCTACATAATATGCTTCTGATTTCTTACATTAGTTAGATGAATCCTGTTGTACAGATCTGTTTATAAAGTACAAACTACCAAATCTAACAGTATTGAAAACAATCAGAGAGGACTGTTGTAGAACACAACATGTTCATTGTGCAGGTGCATGTACGTGCACATCATTAGCATTAAAGCAGTACTAAATAACTTTTCTGCAGCCGCGTCTCAGACGGTGTTCTGCAGAAATATGCTACCTGTTGAGATGTGCTACTGATTCCTTCTGTACACGTGCCGTTCTATAGTCTTGACTTTAATAAACAGATTTATTGTTTATTTTTTGTTTCTATATTTTTCCATAAATACATTTTACCTATCAAATAAATTCTTTGAGGCACAGAGACAAGTTTCATAACAGTAGCTTAAAGTTGTAAAAGTTATTTTGTACTGATTTAACTGTAAAATAAGAAAGTAAAGTTTATCAGCAGGATCTTTTTTAACTCTTATTAACAGTTTTAGACTCGTCTCTATGCTACAGCAGCATAATAGAATTCCTGCAACTCAGTAATGATTTTTGGTTTTGGTGTCATCCCATAATTTTTAAATGGCCCCATCTGGCTCCTACTATGAATACTGTAAATTCTGGAGGCGCCACTTCCTGCAGTGCTTGAGATGTTGTTCTGGTGTCCTTTGTGACTTCCTGGATGAGTGTTGCATGTTTTATACATTATCACCAGCTGCTGTTCTGCTCGCACCTCAGATCAATACAACTCATCACGGCTCATTATATCAGTGTGACACGCCACACTTCAACACCAGACTATAAGTCATCCTCAGTGAAGCTCTTGTCCAGTGAAAAATTTGATTAACAATTTCTGAAAAGTTAAAAGTCTGAAAAGTAACATTCTGTTCTCATGAATAAGTCAGATTTATTTATATAGCACCACTAATTACTGAACAAGTAAAAAGACATCATAAACAGAATAAAATCAGTCGTCATGACATTACATAAAAGTCTGATAAAACAAAAAGGTCTGAGGTGTTTTTAAAAGCCACAGATTCAGTGAAACGGAGGTTCAGAGGCAAACTGTCACAAACCGAAAGACTTTCTCTCCCCATCTCTTAGATTGTGTGTGTGAGACACTGAATCTGATTAAACTATGAGCTGCAGTTAAAAACTGACTGAGATACAGACGCCGTTTAATAATTAACCATTTAAAAACAGAGTCGGACTGTTTTAAAATGTTTACACAGTTTTATAGTGTGAACAACACAGAGTTTAAAGCTGAACAAACAGAAAGAGCTAAGAGCTCAAACATCAGCGATATTGAGACACATTTGTTATTGTGTTTCTGTATTTTAATTCCAATAGATACTAATTGAGTTTTAACTTAAAGCTATAGTGCGTAACTTTTACATGTCCGTGAATGTCCGTTTCAGCCAAGCCACTATTAGAGGAGATGACACAATGCAGATTAAGCCGATCGGCTCATCAAACATCTCACGGTATTTTTCTTTATATATCATTTTTACTTTGCGTGTCGACCGGCGACATTCCCGCGCTGGCGCGCAGGAAATTACGTCTTTTATGTCACAACAAGAAGGGAGGGGGAGGACGAGCGGAGAGTCTCGTAGCAGGAGGCAGAGTGCATGCAGAACGGGAAAGCTACATGGTGGAGAAGCCAAAGAAACGGCCGAGACACACTTATCTGGAAGTTCTTCCAAAGAGTCCATCTTTTTTCAACAGCTGTCCTTATTCAAACAGAATAAAAACGTTGTGAAATCGCGAATCACAGCGGCAGAGGGATAGCGGTTGGGGGAAGGGGGGTGGGGGGCGCGTACGTCATATGGAAGCGCCAGCTTCATTGTTGTAATAACGCAAAATTCCGCTAGGGGGCGACAGAAGTTACACACTATAGCTTTAATTTAGATACTTTGAAGAGTCTAACAGACAGTTGGGACACCATAGCATCTAAACAGCTAAAGCAGGACAGATTAACAGTATAATAAAAAAGTAGATAATCAGTTCAAAATAAAAGTCACTAAATTTGTGTTCAGTTAATGTTTTTCTTGTGCCACAGGAAGCACTGAACTTGATTTGTTTTTATGTTACGTTTGACATATTGAATCTAGACTTGCTCTGATGCTCCGCCCCCAACAGGTGTTACCGATGGAAGAAGGTTTAAACTTCCTCTTTCTCTCTCTTCACTTTGCTTCTGCTCTGCAGCCACGTCTTCTTCTTTTTATTTTGGGTCTCAGTTTTAGTTTTATCTGAGCCTTAGAAATGTCCATTAGCTGTAAACAAGTCTCTCGTTGCCATGGTTACACATCATAACAAGGCAAAGAGGTGACAAATTAAGCAAAAATCTTCCAATCTGCACAGAATTTAAACCAGAATAAAGCATAATAAAGGAGTAAAGTTTACAAAACAAGCAAGAAACAATCATAAAGATAAAATTTGATAGTAAAAACTCAACAAGCTGCGCCGTGTGTAGCTCTGCTACAGTACCGAGCAATATCAAGGTATTTAGTTCAGCATATTGAAAGGAGTTTGGTATCTTTTCCTGTTTTAAATAAATAAAACTACCAGATGCAAAGATTTAAATACCTTGTGTTTTACCTCCTTTAAAGTTTTTTTTAAGATGCTGCAAGAAAATGAAACTTCAGGAGTAAAATACTTTGAATCTGCAGGCCCCAGTCTCAGAACATCAGCTGATTGATTCTATAAAATCTTTAAAAAGAGTAAAAAATCTATTCTCATGTATTCTATGATGGAGATGAACTATTATTTTAACTGTTTTTACTATAAGGCTCTTATAACTATAAAGTCTTCTAAATGTACTTCCTAAATTTGAGGATGAGGTGACGAGTTGAAGTTTGGTGTTTAGAAAAGAATAGAATTTATGCTTTTACACAATTTTCTGAAATTTTACAGAAAAAAAATAACTGAATAACTAAAAGTTAATCAGATCCAATCAGTGCAAATAAGTCGACAGCACTGCAGTGACGCTTCCTGCACAGAGATAACACAAGTCTCTCACTGAGTCACGGTGAAAACACCAACCTGGGTGAAATAATAAATGCTGTTCTGCGCTGAGTGGGTGTAGCACAGAGCAGCAGAGCCTGTCAGCTCCCAAACGGTGCTAAGAGCAGATCAGGGTGGGTGGGGGGGGTGGGGGGGGGACTGAGTCTGTGAAGGATGGAAATCTAAAAATGAATCAAATAAAATGCTAACACCTCAATTAACAACAATGGCTGATGAGAGGAAAAACAAACCAAGTCATTAATAACATGGCTCTCTATGGCAGGAGTGAGTGACTGCAGCTGCTGCAGTTTCCTCAGGAGGAGGAGAAGCTGAGATATTTGTGGGAGGTGATGCCCCAGAGAGGAGGAGACCACAGAGAACTGTTGTCAGAGGTGAGCTTTGGGCTTTCAGTAACTACACACAAAGAAGTGCCTTTAAAACAGGCTGATACACAGACAATTAAAAACGTTGGTGTTTTTAAATAGAGCTTCATGTCTGCAGCTCAGATACTGAGTCTGCAGTTTTACAATCCTGCAGAACACAGTTGAAGAGAACTGAGTGCTGTCTCATGGTGCAGTGCTGCAGCAGCTGACCGTGGATCAGCTCGTTGCATTAAAAACAGATTTTCTCCAGCTGACACATCCATGGTTCAGTCAGCGTGCAGCAACCAGAACAACAGAGACCGGTGTCTGATCCCCTCACTCACCCCGCTCTATCTGCGCCCTGGCGGTGTCCAGCTGGTGCTCCGAGCCGATCTCACCGATCACTATCAGCATGTAGTAGCTGCTCCGGTTGAACGGAATCCCGCGCCGCCGGCTCCTTCCTCTCCGCCGGTGCCAGAATCGCTCCTCGGACCCCGGAGCGCTGGAGCCCTCGTCTTCCTCCACGACCGGGAGCGCACCTCGCATCTCCATGGCAACAGCCCCCGGAGCGGACGCCGCGGATGACTCCATTGCCATGACAACTACCAGTGCAAGAGAAAGGATGCTGAGGGCTGAGTGGAGGAGAGGTGAAGTCAGAGGATGGCCTTTTGTTAAACCAAGGCGGGGTGTCACAGATCACCTTTATTTCCGATGGTGCTTTCAAATTAAGAGCGTTTTGGGGTACAGTGCTATCAAATAAAACTGAAGGGGAAAAAGTCATATACCATATGTCAAATGAAACATTAAACAGACAATAACAGCAATATGTAGCCTACAACTCAGCAGCAGAATAAAGCTGTTCAAAATCATGTTAACACAAAAAATACAAACCACGTGTTTTTGTAATTCACTGTTTTAAATTTTAATATTTATCATTTAAATCCAGAATCTAAGTTCTCAAGAACCCAAATGTTGCACATTAAGATTGTTTTTAGAATTTAGGCTCCATTTTGTTTTCTAAAAAAGGAAAAATAAATGAATAATGCTTTATTGTAGAAACTCATTTTTTGGTTTCTTTATGTGGTTATGAATAAGTGACTGTAGATTTATAAACAGACTTATAAAAGATCTTCAACATCTTGCTGCAAACATTGAAGGATCTAAGCTTCCTGAGAAAGTCCAGTCTGTTCTGTCCCGTCCTAAAAACAGCATCACTGTGTCTCCAGTTCAGTCTGTTGTCCAGGTGAACACCAGGTATTTATACTCCTTCACCACCTCCACTTCTTCTCCATCATGGAATTGGGTTTTGTCATGTTGCTGCTCTTCCTAAAATCTACAATCATCTCCTTTGTCTTGTTCACATTCAAGATTAGATGACTGTTTTCACACCAGACCACAAAGTGGTCCACCAGGTCTCTGATCCAGGACTGGTGGTGGACCCAGTCTGGTCTTTATCTTCTATTGTTAAGATGAATCCTGGTCTGTTTGCTTCATGCCTTCTCTCTGGTCTGCAGCTGTCTAATGGGTCACACCTGAGAGTAATTGGCTCATGAATTCTACCTCTGTAACAAATGTCCACCCGGCAGACTCCAACAAGAGACTGTTAAGTAACTCACATTTTCCCTTGTGTGTGACCCCCCCCCCCGTGGACATACTGATCTGCTGAATCTCTGTTGTGTTCCACATGCTGGAAAAAAGGAAAGAACATTTCCTGCTGCAAAGCAAATGATGAGGAATTTTTCATGTTTGGAAACATACTCATTCTTTATAATTCATGCTACTGAACATCCAGTTTAGGGTTTTTTATTTACTTGATTCTGAACACATGAAAAGCAAGGTCTACCTCTAGGGGGCAGTGTAGTATTCCATCCATCCATTTTTACATCAGATTGACACAAAGCATTATGGGTGTCTGTGTGTGTCTCATGCCGTCATGCATGACATTCTTTTTACAAGTCTGCTGTAAAAGACCATATTGAAATCTGAGAAATGTTAATTAGTATTTTATAAATGTAACTTTATTAGGAGATTTCATCCTTTTTTCATAATAAATTCCAATCATCTGTTTACAAGAGTTAAAGTCAGAGTAAAATCCACAGTAACATTCTGTTGTAGGACATTTTAATGTTTTTCTGAGAGTGAGTCAGCACTTTCCTCTGTAGAGCAGCTACACTGTCCTCTAGTGGTAACACTGAATCCCACTGTGTAGCTGCTGGTTACAGCTGACCCCCTTTCTGAGTCCGTCATTATCTAAACCTGCTTCTTCCGGTTCAGGGTCGCTGGTGTGTCTCCAGCAGTCATTTAGCGAGACGCGGGTGTCACACCTGGACAGGTCATCAATTCATCACAGGGCTACACAGAGACAGAAAAGCACTCACACACACTGAGGGACAATTTAGAGTTACAAATTAATCTCATGCATATTTCTGGTCTGTGGGAGGAAACTGGAGTTTCTGCAGAAAACATGCAAACTCCATGCAGAAAGGTCCCAGCCTGGTTTTAAACCAGGAACCGTCCCAGTGCCATCAGCTGCACCACCGTGCAGGAACATCATACTAGCATAAAAAGCAGTATGAGAAAAAAACAGGGGGGGCATTAAAGAGGCAAAAATAGGGAATTAAATAAAAGCTTTAATTAAAAAAACTAACTGTGATCAAGTTGGTTTCAAACCAGGACCTTCAGCTGGCTGCGAGGCAACTGTGCTCCTTTAGTTTGGTTTAAAAAAAAGCTTCCAGAGAAAATCTGAACAAAAAAAGATACAAGTGTCCAGTACTTTAATTCCTGAATTAAAATCCTTTTCTCGTTAATCCCTTCAGGATCAGACTCTTGCTGTGAAAACTGACAGCAAATGATTTGGATCAACATCGAGGTGACCTGGATCAGATGTTTCTGCCCCGCCATCTTCAGGACAACTACAGCTGTAACTGAAATGTTCGGATCGATGCCACTCAGCAGACGTCTGGTTTACATTTTTACCACAATGACAAATCACGATTCACTGGATTGAAACATGCAGCCAAAGAATTAGATATTTGATCCCTGTTTTAACACAAACATTTTACTGGGGAAAAAAAAAAAAAAGCAACATTTTGTTTTTATCTTACACATTTTTAAAAATTATTTAAAAGCTGCAGATAATGGAAGTCAGCAGGCTGACACCTCCGTCACAGAACACACACATGCACGTTTGTGGTCTGTGGGATGAAGCTAGAGTCCCTGCAGAAAAACCCAAACATGCATGGGGACAACATGCAAACTCCATGCAGAAAGTCCCTGGCTGGTTTAAAACCAGGGACCTTCCTGCTGCTAGGCAACAGTGATACCAACTGCACCACTGTGCAGTAACATCCAACTAGTGTAAAAACTGTATGGAAACAGAAAAAAAGCATTAAAAAGGCAAAAATGGGAATTAAATAAAGCTTTAATTCAAAAACATGATAAACTGTGATCCAGTTCAGAAGCTAGTCTCTGATGTGCGGAGGTACTTCTGATATGTAGCATTAATGCAACAAACAAACAGGTTGTAAAATAACACATTGGTTTTAAGATGCTGATGCTTTTAAGGCCTTTTTCACAGGAGTGTCAGTGAATAACAAGAATAAACCAGATTTTTACAAACATTATAAAAAGGCTGAAACATCATAGGACTGTATCACATGACCTCAAGACACTGATGCATTTAAAACCCGACAAAACTGCATCGCTTGAATAATTTAATACTTTACAAACGATGTGAGAAGGAATGACAGTAAAAAGTATCTCGATTCTTGTAATTAGTCTGGATGCCTCATTGGATGTTTATTAATGGAAATTATCAAGATAAAATCTAAAATATGTTGATTTGAGTTCAAACTAAAAAAAATAGTAGTTAAAACTGTTTTTTTTCCCAACTGGAATTTTCTAAACTCTGGTTAATATACACAGGAAAACTGATCTATATCTATAAATCTATAATCTAGAAATGTGAGTAAAGCTCTTTAGTAGTTGCAATTTCTATATTTATATATAAAAGTTGTGACATAAGGTTTCCTGCACTTCATGGTTTCTATCAGACTTTGTCTCAAATCACAAGCGTTTTATAAAGAAATGTTTTTATAAGTTTGATCCATGTCGTAAAACACAGTCATGTTCTTCAACAATATGCAAATAAATTGGAGCTCTGACGGCCGATTACACGTCAGATCTCTTTACAAACACATTTAGAGACAACAAATGAACGTAAGGTATTTACTGGATCTTTGTAAAGTTGAGACTCCAGATCTGGTGAATGTTGTTGAGAATGTTTCAGTAATCTGATTGTGGTAAAACTCAAGAGAATCTCTGAGGTGGCTGCTGATTATTCCTCATGATTTAACCAAAAAGTCTCTCAGTGCCAAAATATGATGATGAAGAGCATCAAAAACTACTTTAAAACATCCTTAACCCTCTGGGGACCAAGGGTTTTTTGGAGAAATAAACCTCGTCTGACTTTTTTTTGTTTAAATGCTGCTAAAACACCTTTCAATGCCCCATAATGTCCTATACCTTGTTTTTTTTATTTTGAATTGAAATATCATAAACTGCTGTGTAAATGAGGCTCCTTTGCTTGAAATAAAGAGTATTAGAATAAAAAATACAAAAAAAATTAGGCGAAAATTTAGAATATCACACTTTACTTTAACTTTTTATTTTACTGACAACCGCGCGTCATGTGCAAAAGACAAAGGCTCTGATTGGAACACCGACTTTGACACGACACTGTGTGTGAATGGGCTAGAGCGATGCCGGAACTACCGTCTGAAAGCTTGGATTCTCCCGATTTAGAGGGGGAAAAAAGTAAGTTTCTATCTTTTATGGTTCGGAAGCTATGTTCGATTAAACACAACAAGGTCCCTGGCATCGTCGACGATGACGGCGTCCCCGTAGCGTTAAAATGATTGGATGACTGAGTTTCTGTCGCTGAAAAGACATTTAACATATACACCGTTTCATAATAAATCAACATGGTACTGAAACATTAAAAATGATCATTTTAATGATTCAACAAAGAAATTAGTCCTGAAGGTAAATTACATTACAGTGTCAGAAATGTACATTTAGATCGACCTGAATCTGTTTCTATAAGCGTTTAATCGAAGAAGCAAGAAGATGCTTCATTCTGTCGACAAACCCGAACCGTGTTTCCTATCCAGCTAACACCAGATTTAAATTAATCCTCACTTATGTACAAGATTTATTTTCTATTCTTCTTCCACACAAGTTTGACTTTACAGTACAAACAAACCAAAGACTTAACCGCACAAAAAAGAAACTTCATCTGATCATTGATACAGCATCCATCAGCAGTTCAAGCATTCTGCAGTCAGCTCATCTCGCACGCACACACACACACACACACACACACACACACACACACACACACGCGCTTAAAGAGCTCAAAGATTGGTGACAAAATATACAAAGCAAAGCTCGCTGATAGAACAACCAGAACCGACACTCACTGTGTTTCCTACATCCATGTCTGACTCAGACAGCGTCACTCTGAGGGGGTGAAACCAGATGGTGGAGGACTGATGGAGGACGCTAACAGCCGCCTCACGTGGATCAAAGTTTATATATTACAAGGTCAGATTATAATTATCAGATATCCAGAACACCAGAGCAGTGATAGGTCTCAGATTGAATCCCACCTGTTTGTTCTTCATAGTTATTAACCGTTGGGTTTAGCTGACTACCTAGACTTCAACATACAGACCTTGACCTGTCAGGAGCTTGTTTCAGCTCAGTCTAGTACTAGTTGTTTGGAGTGAAGGCTCCCTGGACGGTGGCTGAAGCTGCTCCGCTGGCTGCTGATTGGAAGGTTTTATTGTGTAAGACTCCCTGTGAGAACTCCTGCTGGGCCTTTTGGAAACTGGCCCCGGTGCGGCGGTACAAGCCGTGGACCTGAGGAAGCATTAAAACCAAAAGTGAGGTGATGGGACCAACATTTATATGTACTGAATCAGACTGGATTTGGTCCATGTGATGAGATCTGAATCTGAAGCTAACAGTTTTGATTATTATTGATTATAAATAAAAATGTTGGTATCTGATCAAAATCCTTAAGGCTGCAGCTGTTGATTGTTTTTGTCATCAAGTACTTCATCAAATAGTCTCTAAATGAACTGAGTAATCAGATACACGTCTGCTATGTCCCTAACCCCCCCCACCCATCATTCATCCAATAAAGACTTCACATTCAGAACCCTCTTATGAACACACGTGCACTGGTGAACTGTTCTGCTTTCTATCAGACTGTAAACTGGATCATGTTAACCTTCATTCAGAGGTGAGACGTCCGGTTTGTGACACAGTGAACAAGTTTCACACATGAATTCAGCTACAATGAAGAATTACCTGAAATGCTTCCGGTTTACCTGAGTGCAACATTTTTATTAGGGCCCGGCCGATATGGGGGTCCAGGTATCGGCTATCGGTAAAAAATTGCCGATATTTTCCGATATTTTTTATTGATTTATTTTTGTCATATATGTGTTTCTGCATCTCCATTAATGAGAACACCCAGTTAAAAATGTAAATAAATGTTCATAAAATAGATAAACTTGTCTATTATTTACATTTTTTGGAATCAGTGAATAATTCAGATGGTTCATGGTGTCTAACAGGTAGACATGAGCTTAAGAATGAGCTTAGAATGCAGTGTTTTAGCTTTCAGTAATATTTTTGACATTTTTTCTGGTGGATGGATTTATCGGCCATAATATCGGCTATCGGCCTGTTCTAAAGTCTTTATATCGGTATCAAAAAATCCATATCGGTCGGGCCCTACTTTTTATGGTCTAAAACTTGAATAAAGATGCAGACAAA
>SSNP01000108.1:359376-385966 GCA_006937955.1 Pachypanchax playfairii
AAAATTCATCATTTCCAGTTTGAAAGAATTCAAAATATGCAATGTGAAGCTCTAGATGTGTAATTCCATCTGGAACATAGCATGAGGTCACACACCATCTCTCTGTGTTGATATCGAGCCTCTTGTTTACAAAGGTGGTCTCCTTCCGCGTGCATGTTCGTGCATGTGAAACTCCGCCTCCTTCATGTACTGAGCGAAGGCCCTCCCTTCGCTCAGTACAGCCGACACACATTGTTGAAGCGAAATGGCGGAAGGCGGAGCAAAGCGTTCACCTGAAGATGACCGGGAACACATTTCATCACCCAAGAAGCCACGGCCAATGACAAACAAACCGGGTAAAGCAAGGGACAAAACCAGGATAAACATTGGTCTTGCTTTTCCAAGATGGAGAGCACTGAGAGAACGAGAGAATTTACGATTTGACTCGGAGCTGGCTTTTCTTCTCCTGGACAGGTAAGGAACAATCATTATTTTAATCTAGTGTCACTGTAATGACTCGCTCTGGAAAGAGATAAAGTTGTCAACTTTGTCCTTTATACTGCTTGCATTCAGTTCTGCTCTTTTACCTTGTAGCTGTAGTGGCTAAATGTCTGTAGCGGCTAAATGTCTGTCTAAATGTCAGACTTTGTTTTGGTCTCAATCCTGTACTCAACAGCACACCTAGCGGTGAAAAATTGCTTGTTGCTCCTTTAAGTATTAATCAGTAATATGAAACATTTTATATCTAAAAATCGTCAGGAAACACTGATTAACAGACCTTTCAATCTATCTGCATTAAAATTCGGTCAGGCTGCTTCGTCAGCAACTCATCCATATTCATTATTTGAATTTGCTGGACTCTGATTGGCTAACAAACTAGCCTATGAGAGCAAGGTATACTGTTTCCTGCCCCACTGCGCATGGCAACGTCAGACGTCGTGTCTTCCTGTTTGGTACGTCTTATGCTACAGTTTTTAGCCAGCAGCATGCTAGGCGTCGTTTCAACTGCGGGAGATGATGAATAACGAACAAAGGAGTTGTGATGAAACAGATACAGGCCGTTCGAACTCGGGTTTTATCACCACCTGCTTGTTTGAGAGATAAAAACTGAAAGAGAAGTTGTTGACCTGTTTTCACACCCACTATGAAGGTAAGAACACCTGTGGAGCTAAAATATTCAACAGAAACCTCAGAAAAACTGTTTTTAATGGAAGGACCTCTTTAAGAGTACTTCTAAATGTTTCTGTGAGAGTGAGTTTTATTCTTCATGATTTCTGAAACTCACCTGTTGCCCCAGAAGGGGATGCCCACACACTGGATGATGAAGATTACAACTTGGCAGAAAAACACAAAGAAGAAGAAGAAGAAGTTGAAGGAGCTGTCAGTCCTAAAAAAACAAAATAACAAAAAAAATTTTTTTAAATCAGGAAACACATTCTAAATTCATTTAAAACAGTCTGTAAAAAATCTAAACAAGTTCCAGTTTATTTATAAAGCACATTTTCAGAATCACTGCTGTTGGCTAAAGTAAAAATGTTTATATGTGTAAAAAAATTAAAGATTTAATCTTTACCAATTGTTTTCATGTACTTGTGAATAGAACACCGTGTTAGAACCTAAATGTTTTGTTTGAAATCCGTCTCCAGGAGTCATTGGGTGAGAGGCGGGGTTACACCTGGACAGATCGCCAGTCCAAAAGTTATAAAAAAGGAATTTTCATTCACCACAAGCTAACGTGGTTTCTTTCATCGTAGCATACTTTATTTTCAGGTTTGCTGAGTTTCCAAGTATTCCAGTCATTATGTGGAACATGCATGAACTCTGTAAGAGCTCCTATTGGCTCATGCAACTAAAAGCTGGTCTTTGACCGTATAAATACTCCAAACTCTGCAGGTTTCTTTCTACTCTTTTCCTGCAACGGGTGCAGATGAATATTGTCCATATGTACCATATGGAGCAAAAGGAAGATAGGAAAATAAACAACACAAAGATCAAGATGGACATCTATCCCAGAACTAAGTGCTTGTAAAAACAAACGGGTCTTACGCAGTAATTAAAAGTAGAAGTAAACCATTCTACAGAATAGGGACCATTTTATTAACAATGTTCTGCCACATGTTGTTTTTAGCTTGACAGCAACTTTCTAAAATAATGTTTCTCTTATGAATCAACAGCCATTTTTTCATAACATCATTTTTGAAGTATTCATGTATTTAATGTCTGAAGTGTTTGTGTGATGCCATAAAGTATAGTATATATTTAGTGGGATGAAACTCACCTGAAGGCCTTATAGACGGGTCGGTACCAGCAGAGGAAGGAACAGGGAGTGAAGAGGACAAACCAGAGAATGGAAAGGCCGAAATCCACTCCATGGCTTTGGCCGGTGGTGAAGTAAGCCAAACACGCCAGCAGGTTGAGGAACAGCGTCATACAGTTGACTGAAGGCCAAAATGAAGAGACGAAAGTTAATGATGGTTAATATTAGAATAAACTCAGCTTGAATCTGAGTGTCTGTGCTGCCAGAAAGTTGCATATTCCAGCAGCAAATGTACAACAACAATTGTCCTTTAAAGAAGTACTGAATAACTTTTCTCCAGCTGTGTCTCAGACAGCCGTCGCTCGAACCGGTGTTCTGCAGAAATATGCTACTTCTGCACATGTGCTGTTCTACAGTCTTGACTTCAATAAACAGATTTATTGTTTATTTTTGTTTCTATATTTTTCCGTAAATACATTTTACCAAACAAATAAATTCTCCCAGGACAGAAACACTAAATATGATGTTATTTTTACTTTCTTTACATCGTCAGAGCGACAGGCAAATGTCTGGACACACCCAGAGGAGAAGGACCCAACAATGACCGCCAAGGACCCAGAGGGCTTTTATATAGAAAATATCAGAGAAGGATCATAAAAATATGTTTAAATAATTAACAGGACACACTCACTATAAACAAGAATACTGTATAAACTTCTAATAACATCTTATTATGAAATAAGAGGTCATTTCGTACAATGGCTGCATTTTTCATCAGGTCTTGTTACATCTCACATCCACAGCAGAATGACAGATTATCTCTCCTGGAGGAAGTTCAGTTGTACTTTGTAGCTACATTTTAAATTTGACTAGAATCATTTTGTCAAAGAGTTTCATTTAATATTTAGTGACTTTGTTACCTGGTAACAGTTGGTCCACACCTACAGCTGACCACGTTACACAGACTGAACAAACTTAAAGATGGCATGAAGATGAAGGTGTGGGGGGGGGTCTAGTATTAGAATATTTATAATATTAAAGAATATAGAAGTCTGTGCAAAAGTTTTAGTTAGTGGAAAATAATATAAATTAAATCAATATTTGTTGTGATCAGCTGTAACTTTAAAAGAGCATCAATTCTTCATGTGCAGCTGGTTTATGAAGGAAGTCAGTCACTAGCTGGAGACACATCTGTCTCTTCATGTTAATATAATCCATGTTGTTGAGTTCAGATCTACATGAAGGATAAATCTCCATGATTGTTTCACTCTGCAGCTTTTCAGTTAACCAACAGCATCCGGTTAAAGTAGAACTACAGAAATATTGACATGTTTGTCTCATCAGAACAGCTGGACAACATAAAATCCCTGAGTTTAAAACGGATGTTCACAGCACATCTTGATGTGATTCATATCTTTCAAATGGATCAAAATAAACAATTATAATGTGAAATCATCTTATTACGCAGCATTTTGTCACACCGTTACATTTCACATGAAGCTAAAAGGTAAAGCACTTACACATCCAGAGATAATACATCATTTTGCAGACTCTCTGGTACTCGGAAGGGATTTCCTCAGCAAAGTCCTGATAAAAACACGGTTTGATAGGGAAGAACTTGGGAAGTGGAGGCCAGTTGTTCTCTTTACCTGTCGAACCAAAATATAACATCAACACCTTAAATACGATTTATCCATCACTGCTGAAATCATGCTCAGTTTTAAAATTTGACTTGTGAGAGTGTAACAATATGAAATACATCCCTGCAGGTGATGTAATGAAGTACTTAGACAGAAACCTGATTTTAAGCAGCATTGACTCAACATGGAAATATTTAGTTTAATTTCTCTATGAGTAGATTAGCATGTGACGCCTCTCAGGGTGTGGCTGCTGATGTGAGGACCAGAGCCTCTTTCAGTGGAAGTATTTTTACAAATAATCATGGATGATAGTAAACAGCCACACTGCAGAATGTTTTCCTGCTACAGTAAGCTGTGCTGCTTGTGATGCAGCTGCGGTGAGTTAGAGGTTTTTCTTTAATGACCTGTCGGGCCTCTGCCCTGGAGCTCCCGTTCTCTGCGGTCCAGTTCGGCAGCTTTCCTCTCAAGCTCCTCCTGCTGCTTCAGCAGGTCGGTCTGAGCTGCAGCAGCAGTTGCCTGAAAGGGAGGAGAAAACAAAACGCCAGACTCAGCAAACACGCTGGAGCTACAGAAACTGATCCTGGTGGGGACAAAGGCTTTAGAACATCTGTAGAAGTATTATATCTACACACATCTGTATGGAGCAAGATTACTGTCAAAAAAAGACGTATATTATTAATCGACACGACAACAAGCAATCTGTAAACTCGTGTTTCTACCAGATCATATAAAACATGTGAAGTATCTGTTCTGTATGAGAAAACAAGTTAAAAACTTCAACAACCGACAAAGTCCAAATTTAAACTTGTTTTTCTTTATTTCACTAGCTGGATGAGTCTTTTCAACTTAACACCACCAAGACGAACAAACAAAAAACACCAGGTAAATGATTAATGTTGCTGTAAGAAGTAAACAAACTGTTTTTACTAGTAATAAATACAAACTAATAAACATCAGCTGATTCAGTTCCGTTGTTTTTGGTCCGTCCTCTTGGCGTTAAGTTTAAATCGCTAGAAGCATCGATGTTTCTGAGCTCCATTAATAATCCTGTGACCCGTCACAGTTTTCAGTTTATAATCGTAAAGGACAGATTGTATTTATAAAGAAAAAGCAGCAAAACACCAGCGTGAAGCGGCGCTCTCTCACAAATGAGCTAATATTAAAGATTTCTATTAGGTATTACTGAAACACAGATGAAATAAAAATACCATTAAAAGTTGTGGTATTAAATACATATCATGGTAACATGCAGGGCCGTGCAGAGACCTTTGAAGGGGCGGGTGCTCAAAAGTTAAAAAGGGGCACATAGAACCCGATTTTATAACAACAACCCACCTTTCATCAAAAATCTAATATGGAATCTTCTCATTACTAAATCATCATTATCATCAGGAGGGACAACACAAAGCAAATGTAGCTTCTGTTTTACCTGAAGAGGAACAATGTTGTTGACAGGTTGGGGGGGGGGGGGTTAAATTGGGGTTAAAGCACTTTCCCAAATTAAAACAGTAACTTTCTGTTGACCGTGTCCAGAAAAATGCATCATGGTGCTGATCCAGAATCCTTCCCCATCCCCTATTATTTATCCCTAATGCTATTATAATAAATAAATGAGAATAAAAAAAATTAATAAATGAGTACAAAAATAATGTACTCAATGATTCAGTTTGTTGACCTATTTACTTTGAACAAGGCAGTAAGCTTTTTAAGTATGTCAACAGTAGAAATACAATCTTTTTACAGCAGTAGAATCTGCTATTTTTCCAGTATAAATTTCATATATTTTTTTTATTTTCTTTAAACTACAGTGTTTTTAAAATATCATCATTATAACTGCTCAATTATTATGTGGATATGTATAATTTCTGGTTTTAGTGAAATATAAGTTCTCCAGTTCAAAACCTGGAACTTATTAAACTTCCCTGTAACGCTGGACAGACACACAGACCTGTGACATCATCATCCAGCCTGCTAGCAGCTAATGACCACCACTACCTGTCCTGCACAAGTTGTGCAGGTAATATATAAGAGCTGACAGATGACGTCTTATCACGCTGTTGCACGGTGCACGTGCACACAGCCACACTCTGCCATTGGGGCAGTTGTTGGCAACTGGTGTCATGTGACTGATGCAAGACCGATCCTTTTATTTTGCAAAATTGATATTAATTAATTGATTGATATGAGGCAGACCTGGGCACGCATACAAACGTTAAAAAAAAAGAAAAGACAAGAAAAAGGCACATGGGGCACCCAGAAAGAAAGGGGCAGGTGCCCGAGCAAAACCTCCCCCACCCCCATGTCAGCTATCGAAAAGAATGAACACAAGTAACCAGAGTTATTATCTCCTGCTGGAAGCAGCCAGTAGAAGAAGAATAGACTTTACTAGATCCTAAACTGTATCTGATGTTAAACAATGTTATATTCATGATGAAATGTTACTCAAAACAAACTGATCTCAGTCTAAAACTGTGACAAGCGATACGATGTCTTTTATTATCCATCAAATCTTCCATGTGATGAATTAAGAAGTCCAGATGTTTAATGATGCATTTCTAAGACAAAACTGCTCTTTACCTGCATCACTGTGGCACAAGTCCAGTCCAAACCTTTAGAAATTCAGTAGCAAGTAACTTAATCTATTACTCTGGTACAAAAATCAGGCTAGAAGAATAAATGATCGAGATCACCTCACTATGTCACACTGTTTTATTCCCCAACTACTCTCTTAGTTCTACTGCATTGCATTTATTCAGTGAGTGTTTCCTTTTGTAAAAAGGGAAGTTGTGGCATCTGTGTGCAAAAATGACGAGGTGTTAAAAGGACATGGGGAAGTAAAGCTGCCACGGGTTTCTAAGAAAGCTGTTTCTATTTGTCTGAACAGGAAGAGCACACGTTCTCACCTGTGGACTCGGTTCTGATGATGGCTGCAACACAGCAGGTTGGTAGGGAGATGTGGAGGCAGGGGTGGTGTGACGGGCGAGACCATCCTGACAGGAAATAACAAATAAAGCATTTGATGCAACAATGAGAGAAAAAAAGAAGTGAAACATATAAATTCTCTACAAGAGCAGCCAGATGTATGATTTCAAATATGAAACAGAACTTTACTGTTTCAGCTTTTACAACAATATATCACACGCTAAACTTCAAAAGTTTGTTTATTAAAAAAGAACAAAGAAAAACTGCAACAGAAACATAAGATATCACATCTCAAAGATGTTTGAATTAGAATATATTTAACTATATAACCCAAAATCTGAAATAAAAGCAAACATTTTATTGCAGCTTTAAGGTAGCTGCATTTATTAAGGAGCATGTTCCATTAGTTGGATGATCTATGTGCATGATGACGATGTGAATCCAGGACTAAAAACCCTCTGAACACCACTGAACTCATAAAACACAAATACAAGAAGCTTTTCTGCCTGTAAAAGCATCAGAAGAAGTAACGAAACACATTGGCACTGCAGCGAGTAATTAACACACTACTTTGACTCGTTTGTGTCTTTTTAGACCACATGTTGTGTTTACGTGAGTCCCTTCTGGTCAAACCACCTGGATACTCTTGAAGTAGCTTTTGGAGACCTCCCCCCCCCTCCCTCCTCCACACACTCACACACACACACACACACACACACACACACACACAAACACACAGTGTCCACTCTTTATTAGTGCACAGAGACATAGAGATTTCAGTCCTGCCATGGAAACCACCTCATCATGTTTGCATCAGAAATATGGTTCAGGTGTGGCTCCCAATGCTTTTTACTGCACTGTTACTTCCAAATGATATAAACCACAAGGGAACTTAAAGAGCAACTCACCCTTAAAACAGTTTTTTTCTGCTAATAAACTGTATTAGTGGGTCTTTACCAATGCAACCTTTCAGTTTATGGGCATTTTTTGACATTTTCATGTAAACTTGTTAAATTCAACCCTTTTTGGTCTAAAAACGTCTCAGTGCTGCCCTCTTAGGGTTGAAACGTGGCTACTGCATTTGAATTTTGTGATTGGCTGAAAGTGGTAAATGCCTATGTCACTGGTATCGTCTCTAAGAAACGCCTCCTGAAGTATAAAACCATCTCTCAGACACACTCAACCCCACCCACCTGTTGCCTCCAGCTTCTCACCAAAGAGCTGCACACAGGGATTTAGAGCAACTGACTGAAAACTACGACAAATGGAATAAATAAAGTAAAATAATATTAAAATTAGGATGAGGATCTGTGGTTGTGATTGTGTGGATGTGATTTGTGCACATTATATTTTGATTCAGGCATTTACTCAGACACCTCTCTGCAACACGGCAATAGCTTTAGCATTGTGGCTAACAACAATCAATCGGTAAACTACTCTGAAAACTACGACATAGAGAATAACTAATATCATTAAAAGAATAATTAAATCGGGACAAAGACTTCCCTGCAGTGGTTGTGATTGTGTGGACGTGATTTATAGACGTTATATTCTCATCATGCTCGGATTACCTCTCTGCAACACGGCAGAGTCACACTGGAGCTAATCTGAACATGGAGAAGTGCAACACGTCAATCACAGCTTAAGACCACCTCTTCCTCAGGGTCCTAAGTAACGACTCTTTCAGCATTATTTTAAACAACAGATAGAAAGATAACTTAGAGGGGGGTGAGTTCCTCTTTAAATAACCTGTGATGTGGAATTACACTTTGCAGTATCACACTGGTTTAAGCAAATAAATGATACAAATTGTATCATTTATATCAATATTATCATGGATAATATGGTGAAGCACTGCACTAACCTAATAGGACAGCTGGCTAGAAGTTTTATTACTTTGTATATAAAAGAAGGGCAAAGAGTCTGTAGATGAAACACTTCTACCTTCTCTGATCATGAGCTCCTTTTAAATCTAGATCAGAGTTCTGCAAACTTTACAACTGAAAGATCTATTTTCTATCACTCATAATACTTGAGAAAACTCTGGTGTCTAAATGTTAAACAAAGAGAAAAGCTTAAAAAATCAAACAAGTTACAAGAAATAAAAGATGTCTTACATTAGACTGGGGGAAGGGGTTGTACTGACCAACTGGGTCAACACTGGAATGGGTCACTTCAGTGACAGATGGATCCTGCAAAACAACAAGTTAAACTCACTGAATCAGTTTCCTTTAACTTTAAAATCCATAAATTATTGTCAAACATAGACAGACTCACTCAGCTGGTGCCAAAAGTAAACACATTTAAGAAACTTGTAAAACGAGTCACATGAAACAAAAATTTATATTTTTAATTTATTTCTGTGAAATATGCTCCTTAAAAATGAATTTATCAAAGAACGGATCTGAATGTAGGGATTTACAAATGATCATGCCTGCAAATTTACCAGCGCCGGTTGATTTTAACAGTAATTTTCACCACTGAGACACTATTTGTGTATGAGGAGGGAGGAACTGAACACTGATGTCTTTAAGAAGGAACAGAACAGACTGGAATTCTTGAAGAAGTTCAGATCCTTCAACGTTTGCAGCAAGATGTTGAAGATGTTTTATAAGTCTGTTGTGGAGAGTGTAATCACATCTGCATCACCTGTTGGGGGCGGAGCATCAGAGCAAGTGATGTAAAGAAGCTGAACAAACTGATAAAGAAGGTAGTTCTGTTCTGATCTGGATCCTCTTGAGTTGATTATCAAAAGGAGGATGAAGAACATGATGGAGAACCCTCATCATCCTCTTCACAACACATTAACTCAACAACAGAGTGTCTTCAGTCAGATACGTCTTCAGATCCAACACAGACCTCTACAGGAGATCCTTCCCGTCCACAGCTAGAACCCTCTACAGCAGATCCTTCTTGTCCACAGCTAGAACCCTCTACAGGAGATCCTTCCTGTCCACAGCTAGAACCCTCTACAGGAGATCCTTCCCGTCTACAGCTAGAACCCTCTACAGCAGATCCTTCCTGTCCACAGCTAGAACCCTCTACAGGAGATCCTTCCTGTCCACAGCTAGAACCCTCTACAGGAGATCCTTCCCGTCTACAGCTAGAACCCTCTACAGCAGATCCTTCCTGTCCACAGCTAGAACCCTCTACAGGAGATCCTTCCTGTCCACAGCTAGAACCCTCTACAGGAGATCCTTCCTGTCCACAGCTAGAACCCTCTACAGGAGATCCTTCCCATCTACAGCTAGAACCCTCTACAGGAGATCCTTCCCGTCCACAGCTAGAACCCTCTACAGGAGATCCTTCCCGTCCACAGCTAGAACCCTCTACAGCAGATCCTTCCTGTCCACAGCTAGAACCCTCTACAGGAGATCCTTCTTGACCACAGCTAGAACCCTCTACAGCAGATCCTTCCTGTCCACAGCTAGAACCCTCTACAGGAGATCCTTCCCATCTACAGCTAGAACCCTCTACAGGAGATCCTTCCCGTCCACAGCTAGAACCCTCTACAGCAGATCCTTCCTGTCCACAGCTAGAACCCTCTACAGGAGATCCTTCCCGTCTACAGCTAGAACCCTCTACAGCAGATCCTTCCTGTCCACAGCTAGAACCCTCTACAGGAGATCCTTCTTGTCCACAGCTAGAACCCTCTACAGGAGATCCTTCCTGTCCACAGCTAGAACCCTCTACAGGAGATCCTTCCCGTCTACAGCTAGAACCCTCTACAGCAGATCCTTCCTGTCCACAGCTAGAACCCTCTACAGGAGATCCTTCTTGTCCACAGCTAGAACCCTCTACAGGAGATCCTTCCTGTCCACAGCTAGAACCCTCTACAGCAGATCCTTCCTGTCCACAGCTAGAAACCTCTACAGGAGATCCTTCCCATCTACAGCTAGAACCCTCTACAGCAGATCCTTCCTGTCCACAGCTAGAACCCTCTACAGGAGATCCTTCCCGTCTACAGCTAGAACCCTCTACAGGAGATCCTTCCCGTCCACAGCTAGAACCCTCTACAGCAGATCCTTCCTGTCCACAGCTAGAACCCTCTACAGGAGATCCTTCCCATCTACAGCTAGAACCCTCTACAGGAGATCCTTCCCATCTACAGCTAGAACCTTGTAGAATGACTCTCTGAAGGAACATGGAGTTACAACATCTCATTTCCCTTCAAGGATTAATAAAGTATCATTTTATTGAATTAAACAGAAAACACCTACAGGGAGCTGGTTTTGATTTTTTTTTGTTGAATTCTGCAATTCCAGGTTTGACAGATTTTTATGTCCTTCAGTAATTCAACATACAAAAGCCAAATGTAATAATAAAGTCCATCCATCTTCTTCTGCTAATCCAATGTTGGGTCAACAGGTCCAGGAGGGAAACCCAGACCTCCCTCACTCCAGCAACACTTTCCACCTCTTCCAGAGGGATCCCCAGACATGCCCAGGTAAGAAACTGATAATAGACCCTTTTCACAGAAACAGGAAATGCGGAGGGGAAATTAAAAAAACAAATCTTAATGAAAAATAGGTAAAAACACAAGAAAACACTTGGAGAGAGCAGAGCTCAGTCATGCAGCTCATTTCACCCCATTATGTGACTTACACATAAAACTAAGAGATCTGCATTTATTTTATCAACATTACTGGATTATTTGACCAAAAACAAACCCTAAGCATCTGGAAACACTTTGATATTGTAATTAATTCAATAGTTATTTACAAAAAAAATCTACATCTTAACCCACTATATTTATTCAGAACTTTGAGTTATCCTGTTAAAAGACTGAAATAAACAAACAAATGGAAAAAAAAACATGTCTTTGGTGGACGCGGTTATGAATCATTAACCACTGAAGGGTTGAGTGAAGCAGACTCAAGACTATCAATAATTATCTTTTTCTACCAGGGTCAGTTTACTCAGTCACCGTATCAGAAACTCAATTTAAACTGAACTTTTTGAGTAACTGCTTCTCAAAGTTTAAAGATTAAAGATACGCAACAAAATGATCCAATAATGACCCAGTAGAATCTGATGATCCATAAGATCATTTGCATTTTCCTAATATAATATTTTCATTCCAACATAATCCTGTTGATATGAGGAATATTAGCCCTTCAGTTGGTTTTTACTGTCACAAAAAGGCTCTGAAAACCTGTTTTTGGCTGTAATTTTGTTACCGGAGGGCAGAGTCACACTTTATTTTATCAGCTGTGACATAAGCGGTGAAATTAGCTGAATACCCCCAAACCAGCTGCAGATAGCTGCTGGTCCAGGTCCGCTGTCTGAGGTCAGATTGAATGAGTTATGTCTTACTGAGAGCAATTCAAGGTGTTAATGTTTAAACTGAAAATATGCACATTCCCACACCTTGAATTAGGCGTTTTTGTCTTCACTCACATGTCTGTCTGTCTGTGTTTACACTGTAGGATTAAGAAGCTGCACTACGCAACATGCAGAGCTACGTCATGATATCCAGTTGAAATTCAGCCACACCTTGCCACTGGCATAAACCACACGTATGTAGATACATGAAGCTTATCAAAGCGAATCCTGCTTCCTGGTTTGAGATCAGGATATTTAGACCAGCTGATCTGACCCTAAAGGAAGTTTTATATATTTTGAGTTAGAATCAAGTTTTCCAGGTAAAGACAAAAATGGATTCATATAAAAAGGATTGATGGGTGTTGCAGTCCTAAGACGCAGATCCGGTTGGAGCAGATAACACTGACATCATGACAGACATATTATATTATCACCCAGAATACTAAAAACACTTTAAAAATGGGAAGAATTTAATTTTTAAAATCACATGAGAAATTATTGCAGCTGTTGATGGATCATTCACTTATAAGGTGTTTTTACATTTATTGCCTACAAATGTCACAAAAGCCTTTAAAATAATGTTTTGGCCACCCAAACCCATAAATATGATACTTTTTTGATTATTATGAGACATTTCATATGATTCTTTTCATTTCATTTCTTTCCAGAGAAACTTGGTTCTTTGATATAATAAAATATTAATATCAAACCTTCAGATTGTGTAAACTCTGTCTACAGGTCTGACCTTTAGAAACCAGGTAAATCTCCACCTGACCACTGAGTGATACTACAGGCAACACGGGGCACAGCTTAGTGTTAATGACTGTTGTTAAATTTAAAATGTATTTTATTTAGAGTATATGTTAAAAAACATGTTCTGTAAAATAAGGAGTGCCACTTCGTGATGATTCCAGGGCACCAAACTAACAAAACTCCCTCAAACCTGCTGTCCCTGTTTGTTTATTTGTTTTTATTCACTGTTGTCGTTTGTTTTTTCTCTTGAAAAGCAACAACGGCACAAACAAACTAAAGTTTTGATATACATTTGCGATATTTTAACTTCCTGGAACGGAACTCTCTGGGTAACCCGCCTTCTCTGCTGATACACTTAGCTGATTGGATAAGGAGCTGTCAATCATAATGTTTCGGCAAATGGCCCTCAACATCGGTTGACTTAGTTCCCTCCCCCGACACTCACCCAACAAGTTTCCTGACATGCTACTGAGTGGATGTTTTTAACAAAAGCTCAAACTGCAGGCTACTCCGACTGAGTTTCACCACAAATTCTAACACCGCATACTTACATTAAAAGGATTTTCGGTGTTAGGGTCGGCGAAGGGGTTGCTATCATATCCTGACATTTGGAAAGGCCAGCGACGTGTTCTATCCCCAAAAAAACTGGTATCAACAACAGATTTCCGTGTCGCCTAAGCAGCCACCCGTGTCCACTTCCTCGAACGCTCTAAAGGGCTCAGTGCGCGTGCGCACTAAACGAGCTCGCCAATGACGTACGAGTGCGCCACCTGCAAGTCAAAATAAGCATACGCCATACTATTCATTTGTAAAAAAGATTCACTAAACTTTTCAGCTTCTATCTGCATCGATACGCACAACCTCTCTCCCTAAATGTGTTACAAATGGAAGAACAGTAGGCTATAAAAACTTCTGAATCTTCTTCAGAATGGGTTTAATAATAGTTTTATTCTGGTTCATTAGCCATTTTACCGTAAGGGCTTTTTACAGCTACACTGGATTTCTAACTCAATATAAAGTTTCCATTACTCTTCAAAATACAGTGTTGTATTTCATGCCATCCCAGATGGTCTTGTTATTTTACAAATACAAATCTTCCTTCACTCCATCTCGACCCTATGCAACTATTATTGCAGAGTTTTTTATTTCAACTCTCAAATGCACCAGTTCAATATGAATTCTGTCTTCATTTCCAGTGAATTTGATTTCATTTCCATATTCTGTTTTCCACCAGAACAATTGGTAAACGTTTGAATTTTACTTTTACTTACCTTTACAAGGTCAAATAAATTTCTTCCAAATTAATTAATTAATTAATTTATCCAACCCATTCATTATCTGTAACCTCTTATTCCGGTTAAGGGTCACAGGGAGCTGGTGTCTATCTCCAGTAGTCATTGGGCGAGGGGCGGGATTACACCTGAATAGGTCACCAGTCCATCACAGGGCTACATATAGACAGACAACCACTTACACACACCCACCGAGGGACAATTCAGAGTTGCTGATTAACCTCATATATATAAATACATCTATGTGTGTGTTTCTTTCTTCTTTGGGGCTTTCAGTGGTGCCCTAAGCAACTGTCTATGCCAAGAGCCAGCGCTGGACGTACACCAGGATGCTCTTTGTGGATTTTAGCTCGACATTCAGTACCAGTGGACCAGTGAATTACAAACTTGCTTACAGACTGGGAGCTGCAGGTGAGGCTGGGGAAAATAACATCTACCATCACCAGACATGAACACCCAACACACAATCATTAAGAAGGTCCAGCAAAGGTTGTATTTCCTGCAGCAGCAAAATTTTACCTGCCGAAGGTGCTGCTGGTGAACTTCTACACAGCCATTATTTAAGGAAAACTTACCCCCCTCCCCAGATAGAGTCTGAAATTCAAAAGATACTAACCCTAACCTCCATTATTATCATGTGTCTCTGCAAACAGTTGCAGCTGCGTGCGACTCCACTACCGTTTCAAGCTGATGGTTCTGATGGTATCTTCCTGCCTTCTAACTGTTTTTTCAAATAATGCCGAAAGTAGGTGTTACTTAGGACCCTGAGGGAGAGGTGGTCTTGGGCTGTGATTGGCGTGTAGCACTTCTCTGTGTTTATATTAGCTCCATTGTGACTCTGCCGCTAGGTCACGGCATCGTGTCTAAGACACGCCTGCCTCCTGGGGTATAAAACCATCTCTCAGACACATTCACCCCCGCCCGCCCATCTCACCAAACAGCTGCACACAGGGATTTAGAGCAACTGGCTGAAAACTACGACAAAGTGAATAACTAGTATCAGTAAAAAAGATAATGAAATCAGGGCAAAGGCTTTAATTTTACAGCAGTGGTTGAGATTGTGTTAATGTGATTTGTGCACGTTATATTGCTGACATATTTTTATTCAGACATTTTTACTCAGGCACCTCTGCAACACGGCAGTAGCTTTAGCACTCTAGCTAACAACAATCAATCAATAAACTACTCTGAAAACCACGACAAAAGGAATAAATAATGTCAGTAAATGAATAATGAAATCAGGGCAAAGACTTCCCTGCAGTGGTTGTGATTGTGTGGACGTGATTTATGCATGTTATATTCTTCTCATGCTCGAGTTACCTCTCTGCAACACAGCAGAGTCACACTGGAGTTAATCTGAATGAAGCTTTAGCACTCTGGCTAAAAACCAAGAAGTGCGGCATGTCAATCAGCCCAGCCCGCCACCACTCCAGGGTCCTAAGTGACGCCCACTTTCAGCATTTTTGGAAACAGTGGCTAGTAGGTAGGAAGATAATTTAGAGGGGGATGAGTTGCTCTTTAAATGCTACACTTTTAGTTCTAAAAATGTCTTAGTGCTGCCCTCTTGTGGTTGAAGTGTGGCTACTGCATTTGAAATTTATGATTGCCTGAAATGGGTACATCTTTTCCAATCTTCACGTCACATGCATGGTCACACAGACACACTCTGTGGGTTTGGGTACAAAACCATCTCACACCACACTCGTCCCGTTGTCTCCTGCAACTCACCAAAGAGTTGCACAAAGGTGGTTTAAACTGCCTGCATCACATAGGGATTTAGAGCAACAGGCTGAAAACAAAGGTGGCAGGTATATCCACCTTCTGAAATCAGGGCAAAGACTTCAATTTTACTGCAGTGGTTGTGGTTGTGTGAGTAGGTTTTGTGCACGTTATTTTCTCATCATACTTGGGTATTTTTATTTATACCTTGGGCACCTCTCTGCAGCATACATTTTCTGTTGTGGACAATGAGGTACAGCAGCTGTGCACAGCTGCACCTGTTGGCAGAGTCACACAATATTATTTTAGCTAACCTAAATGTACCTTTAGGTCTCTGGCTAAAAACAATGTACCAGTAAGAGACAAGCCCCATTCTATGCTGTGAAGCCACTGCAGGCAGACTATTGGCTCGAAATCATAAGGATCAGGGCCGCTCGAGTTGTCCATAGAAGCAGCTTCCTCCGTTCTCATCTATTCCCTCTCTGGCCACCTGCATCTGTGTCACATGTTAACCACGCATGTTAACTGCTTTTTTGAAAAATGCTGAAGAAGGCGTTACTTTAAAGGTGTGATGACATCACTGTTTAAACTGGCGTAAAGCTATTTCATGTAGTAGATATGCCCGCATATGTCAACTCACAAAAGAATTTGATTAAAAAACTAACACGACGGGGGTGTACGGGCAGGTCAGAATCCTCTTCTCAGCAACACGGTTCCTTTCATTAATGATATGTGGGTCTCCCTGGCTGACTTCGCTCTGATTGGCTACAACCATTGCCCGCAGCAAGCCTTTCTTCTCGGCTCCGTCAACAGTCCAGTGACATGGCGAGTGGACGTTTACAACCGTATATGTTCGAGCCTGAAACGTCTTCTGAGGAAGACGGAGGGGTGAACACATAAAACTCAACTAATCACATGAGCGAATAAACAGTGCTGTCAGATGTTATCAATGAAAATAGATTCACAATATGGTATGATAAACCTGTTGCTCACGGACATTGTTGCTAGAGCGGCTATCACATGCTAGCATCATGAACTCTTCAGACCACGAACAAACGTTTATCAGGCAAGGCAACATTTTATTAAATAAATAAACTTACAGGTATTGACGATGTGGTCGCCTCCTTCAGGGTTGGTAAAGAATTTTTAATTAAAATCAGTTTCTTTGACAATCCCAACTTGAATTCACCCAAGTTATGGAAGCAGTCCTCCGTGAAGTGAGCTGAACATATTTTCTAATTGAGGTTATAACTGCGTGGCACTTCTCCATAAATGAACTTCAGCCACTCTTCTCTAGTTTTTTTCATCCTTCGGGAGTGAGTGTAAACTTCCAGCATGGGTTGAGCATCCTTGGACACAACAGGTCCCCGTTTGCGTAGCCATCTCTTCTCAAGAGCAGCAGCACAAGCTAGCGCAACGCAGCTAACGGTGTATGGGCTGGGGGTGGGGGGAGTGGGGTGGGGGGTTGGACTGTTTACTTTACTGTGCACTTTTACTGGATGCTATGAAATACGTAGGATGAAATGCCACATAGGAAAAAATGGTGCTTTCCGATTCGACCGTTTTTTAATTATGAAACAAAGCGGACCGCCCACAAACGGGAACTTTGATACTCGCTTTGGACGTTCACACAGCCTCATCAGTGCACAACACATCATGATATACCCCAAAAACCTCAAAAAAGTGCATTTTGATGTCATAACCCCTTTAAGAGGTGGTCCTGAGCTGTGATTGATGCGTAGCACTTCTCGGTGTTTAGATTAGCTCCAGTGTGACTCTGCTGTGATGTAGACAGTAACCCGTCAAAAAATGCCAGAAACTGAAAGGTTGCTTTGGTAAAGACCCACTAATACAGTTTATTAGCAGAAAAAAACTGTTTTAAGGGTGAGTTGCTCTTTAAGTTCCCTTGTGGTTTATATCATTTGGAAGTAACAGTGCAGTAAAAAGCATTGGGAGCCACACCTGAACCATATTTCTGATGCAAACAGTTGCTCTTTAATATGATTTAATTATGTGGAATCTTTTGACATAAATAAACTACGTTAAGTCAATGAATAATTTTTTTGAGTGCATGCCCACATGTAAAGGTCTTCTCTTTTTAATTTTTATGTGCGCTGGAGTTGAAATGTGTGTGTGTGTGAATGATTGAAACTGTGTGAGGGTTGAATTTCTTGCACATGGATGGTGTGACACTAATCTAATTCCATATACATCACTGCATGCCAAACAAGTTGCAAAACTGTTTTTTTTTCTCTATCACTATGTTGAACAATCTGATTTAAATGATATATTCTCTCATAGCAATAATATCTCATCTGTAAATATAGGGTTCAAACACCATCAACCCTTTATGGTGGCCTATTCTATTTTATGAATCTCTCATTCTTATGTGTTACGAGTACTCATTGTTGGTCCCAGTGTTAAAGTAGCTCAAGGGACAGATAACATATGAAGTCCAGACAACAGTAACCTTTTAAGAGAACATGTTTAATAAAAAATTGCGTACAACAAATATATAAGGGAGTTGCGAGCCCTAGCCACAACAACCAAAAACCATCACTGAAAAAGTGATTTTCATGAATAACCACTAAACTAATAAGGAGATCAATGTGAATCTAATTGTTAAAGGTGTTTTTATGATTAACAAATCTGATAATGATACAACAAAGGGGAGACTCTTTTTTTGGTGTAAATCACAATATGGGGAAACTGAGGTGCTTGATAGAGGTCTAAGCTATACGTAACTGATTTTCTAGTCTTCTAAACGTCTTTGATGCAGTTACTCTTACTGAAAAAATAAATGCCCTTTTTCTAATTTTTCTGCTGTTTAAAATTGCTCAAAAAACCCAAAAAGCCCCCAAAATATACACTTGTATCCAATGCACCTTTTGTGTGCTCTTTTTGTTGCTTATTTTTATTTGTTAAGCTCTTGTGTCACACAATACAGCAGGGTATTGAAGCATTTTAGTGGGTTTTGGATTACTTTTACAGCTTTCTGACTTTATTCAACTGTGATTTTACGTTATACACGTGTTGTAAACAATGAGAATTGTGACACTTGGTCTGCCACAGTGGCGTTTATTTAACGGTAGGTGGCTTTTAAAATAGGGTTTAATCGCGTTTGGAAGCGGGTGAATTTTGACCATTTCTGCTTTCCATACTCAGCCGACGTTTCCACCATGGAGGAAGTGAGAGGTAAGAGAGATTTTTTTCCATTCAAATCTGCATGAAATCACCTGTTCGACCCAAATACCGCTAAAACGTCATTTTATGTTTTTAGCCGAGTAGCTGATTTGAATTAATACAAACTAAAGCGTGTTTTAATGAACAGCCTTTCTGTTACTTTTGGCTGCGTTGTGTTTGTGAGCAGACACATTAGCTTGCTGCCAGACTGCACTGTTTCACAAATGCGAATAAAAGACAGCAAATAAACCTTTCACCAAATGTAAAATAAAAGGTTGTTTACAGTTGGCTAAAATCAATGAGCAAACCGGTTCAAATACGAACGGTGACAACTGTTTGTGTTAGTGATGCTCTTATTCCAAGCAGCTTTAGCTCGTTGTAAACATATTTATATTCTTTAGCCTCTCGATGTTTATTACTGACAAAAATCAAAGTCAGTGTTCACACAGCTGAGAGAAAGACTATAGATATAACAGAATAGTCCTCCCATTCGTTACTTTGCCTAGTAGTTGCGATACGTCAGCACGTCCGCCATATTGTGAGTGGCAAGTTGGCCCTGCGACCCATACAGATATACATAGATGCCAAGCATTTGTCCTTGTTATCAAGAAGTCAACCTGTTTTTTCGAGAATAGGTGAGAGACAGAAAATACACTGCTAGAAAAAAATAAAGGAACATTTTTATTCATAGTTTAATTTCAAGTCAGTGAAACTTCTGGGATGTTGATCTGGTCAGTTCACTAGTAGATGGGGTTGTTAATCAGTGTCAACTGGTTGGATGTTAATGACATTAACACAGGGAGAAAGGGGAAACAATGACACGACCCCAAAACAGGACTAGAGTTTCAGATGACTCCTTCCTTTTCAGTCTGGATATTCAGCTGGTTATGTTTCCAGTCGAGATCTAATGTGTTTTCAAAGTGTTTCTCACATATTTTTTGAGCTGCGTATTTAAAAAAAAAAAAAAAAAATAGGTGGTACAAATCTTTAAAAATGTTTTTTTTTCTGAATCTTACACACTAATTACCATGTATGTATGCACCTGCCGATAAGAAGACACAGAGGAGTCTCTGTGTCACTGAAACCCATTTTCTGTGTTATATTTATTTGCAAACTTACACTAAATGTTTTTACCTCAGTGTTTCCTCTGAGCTGTGCTGTGCAAAATTATGCATGGGGGAAGATTGGACTGGACAGTGAGGTTGCCAAACTGGTGGTCAGTGGGGACCCACTTGCAGTTGTAGAGCCTGATAAACCCTATGCAGAGGTAAGAGCCTAAAATGTGGAGTGCAATTTTCTTTTTGGGTGACTGAAAACAGAAAACTTACTTAAACATCCTATAATCTCAGGCAAACACCTAATTTTCCCTATTTTTAAAAATTGGACAACAAAATCTTGTTGAAAAATATTTTTTTTCTTTTAACATTTAACACTAACATATTTAATATTTAATATTTGCTTAAAACTGTAAGTTGTAGTTGAAATATATCAAGCAAAAACGCTATATTTCTAGACGGCAGTAAAAAGGGACACGATATATTTTTTGTTTCTGACAGATATTACTGCTCGAAATCATGATCTGATCAAAAGATGCGATGAAACGTTTCTAAAATAATTTTGACAGGATTTATCACTTCAACATTTAAGGTTGAGTTAAGTTTTTTATGACATGTGTTTTGTGTTCATGTCTAGAACTTAGAATTTACTTAACTTTTAATGTTTAATCCTAGTCTGAATCTGGATCCAGGATTGATTTATTCATATTTATCTTTCTGTCACAGACTACTGTGACACGGAGAGATATGCTGCTTTTTCTGTACATGTTGACAGAAAGGCTGTCTGTGTCTGTGTGTCTTTCAAAAGTCTTTATTTAGCTTCCAGCTGCTCTGCAGTATTTTCCATGAAGGTCATTAGGTCAGATTGTGACTGTGGTGACATTTCAACATGCTGCAAGCCACATATTGAAGTTCACAGTTTTCATGATTGTCTACAAACAGTGATATGGAGACGTGTGGTGTATAATGTGACCTAATGTTAAACATATCTGATGGCAGTGGTATAGTTTGTAATTGTAATCCTTTTTTCTACATATTTGGTCTGATCTGAATTAACGTGTTTTAATTTAAAATAAAAGAACAATATACAGGCAAGTTTAAAATGTTAGTTTTAATCGAATGGTAACATAGGGAGGGTCTTTATTTATATAACAACAACTTTTTCTTAAAAACTTTGTATACATCATTAATTTTTTTTGGAACTTCCAATAGCCCGTCCAGATTTGGACTCTGTTCTTATTTACAGTGTTTCCTGCTGTTAAAGACGATTCCAATATACGTTATTCCTTTTTATATATTTATATATTTTGGTTTTAAATTGAGTTTCTGTGTGTTTGACATCTTCATTATTGTGCAACGTCTCATTGCTTCAACAACAAAAAGATTCTGATTCTAGAAATGTATTTAATGGCTCTGCATGAAAGCAATAATTTGTGCCACAATGCTGATCACTAAAACTCATAGATATAAATATATAATGTTTTGTTTTGGGATCAGGATTTGGAGTCGGGTCACCTTGTCTGCACCCTGACTGTAGTGGTTTTGATCAATCTTTTGAATGTAACCTAAAGGTGCTGTTGTTTATTCCAGCTCTGGATGGGTGCCCACCCTAAAGGTGATGCCCAGATTAAAGACAACAGGATTACACAGACCACGTTAGGCCAGTGGATAACCCACTACCCAGCATGCCTGGGCTCCAAGGTGAAAGATGCCTTTCAGGGTCAGCTGCCGTTCCTCTTCAAGGTTCTCTCTGTCAACACAGCTCTGTCCATCCAGGCCCACCCAAACAAGGTGAGAGAAGGAGAATGTAGATTTTATTCAGAATTTTGTTTGACCCAGTTCTTTTAAAGCAGTACTTAGGAGCTTTCAGTTTAGGTTTATTTTGGCGGCGCCACTGGACAAAAGCGGTATTATTTTACGTGAACGAAGCCTGCATTTCCCATGAGCACCAGCGCGTAGCGTCGTAAAATCCAGATACCCCGTCCGCCAGCAGTTGGATTGAACTACATTACATTTCGGTTTCCAGTGGCTGAGTGAATGAACTGTCAACCTGGTGGCCAGTTATTACTTCCATGCAAATTTCCGAAAGCTGGCATTAGCATTTTGATTTGAGAATAGAAAGATACTTACTAGTCCAGCAGGAACAGAGCCACGGCAGCATCAGTCGGAAATCCCTCCTCGACTTTGAGCTCACGCCAGCGAGTGAAAGCCGGGCCTATGTTGATTCTTGACTGTCCTTTTATCCGGTTACTCTCCCTTTTTCTTTTTTTTGTCTCCTCAGACAAAACTTTTCGTTTTTTCGGGGCTTCTGCCATGTTAGCTGCAGTTGCGCGTAACAGGTCGCATCGAGTTCCGTGTTTATGACGAATGGGGAAAGGGGAAGTGACGTATGCCGAAAAGCAGCCTATCCATTCATAGTTTTTTGTGTGGCAGGGTTCCCACCATCCTCCTCAAAGCTGTTTAGTGCCAGTGAAAGCGATACAGACCCCCTCAAGCCGTGACAGAGGTGTCATTCAACTTGTTGTAAGTCGCCATATAATCACAGAAGTTATGAAACTATTTCATGAAGGTTGAAAAGTTACTTAGTGTTGGTTTAATCACAGGTTGTTACTGAACAATGAGTTTATACACAAAGCAGAGAAAGAGCGTTCTGATTCTGTTTCACCAGGAGCAGGTTGTGCAAAGGACCTGTATGCATTTGTGACATTTGCATAAAACAAATCCAGTGTTTTTATTTTTCTGATGGAGCATTTGACAAACTCAGAATCAGGTTTCTTTGGCCAAATATGTTGCACATACAAGGAATTTGGTTCCAGTTCTCTATTGGCAGAAGAGCTAGAAGTTATGTCAATAAATAGCGAAACAGCTAAACTTTTGAAAACTTTTGTTGTTACTGCTTATATCAGTGTCGAAGTGAAAACGTTCCTGTCTTTGGTGGTTGAAGAAATTATACAGGGAGAGTTGGACGGAGCGACATGAAACAACAAAGTTTTTAAAGAGCTCTCAGACTCCATGGCCGCTCATGGCTTTCAGTGGATTTCTAAGCAGTGTTGAGAGAAGCTTGCAAAGGGAAACCCCGCCTTCGTCCATGCCTTCGCCCTTACTTCTGTAAATATAATGGAAACACAACCGGTCCTCACCGTGTCGTGTAGGGGAGCGCCATGCAGAGCTGGAAAATGCCAGTGGAAAAGCACCATTTGTGAATGTTACAGTCACGAGTCCAAACTACCTGAATAACATCATGAATCGAGTCATCGTGTCCCTGCAGGAACAACACAGGTTTCATTTCATCTTCATGGACCACGATGCTCCACATCATCCAGGTCTCATCATCAGGGATCAGCTGCTGGAGACTGGGGTACCTCAAATGGAGGAACCTGGACTTCCTCCAGACCTGAATCCCATAGAAAACCTCTGGGATCAGTTGAGTCTCCATGTAGAGACTCTAGAACCTCAGTGACTCGAGGACCTTCATGAAGAGTGTGATGTCTCGACTCAGCAGACAATAAGTCGAGCTGTGAACATCCTGTCAAGCTGTAATTGATGCTGAAGGTCACATAACACGTTACTGAGACACTAGCTACGTTTACATGTGACGAATTTCCCCAATCTGATTAAAATCTTGGTCGATCGGAATTCCCAAATCCCTGTTCACATGGACACTAACTGAAATGATCTGATCATGTCATGAGTACACATGCACCAAGCACTCAATCAGGTTAAATGAGTTGAGCATGCGCACAGCGAGTTGTCTTTCCGGGGGAAGAAAAAAAAAGTAAACAAACTCCGTCCTTTCTGCACGTCTTTCCCGCCCCATCGTGTGCTCGAGCTGACTCACGTTATCCCCAATATGGACCTTCTGCAGGTGATTACCTTTATGTTTGGGTTTTTACTGGTCGCATTAACCAAGCTAGAGGCTGAATACATATTACTACTGCTCCTCCACCACAGGAGAGGAGAGCAGGATGACAGGATGACTGCACCAGCAGACCACTTCTGTTTACTTCCCGCCATGTTTTCTACTTGGGTCTGCGAAAGCAGAAAGACGTCACGCTGAAGTTGTACGCATGTGCAGTGGGGTTTTTTCACCCTTTCTTTCCGAATGGGTGTATACATGCACGTCTATAAGAATGAAGATCGGACAAAACCACCCCTCTCGATCGGAAGTAAATTTAATTCTGATCAGGCTGCATCGGATCAAAACATTCTGATTGACTTGTTTACATGACGTATTTTTGTTCCGATTGGGCGTTTATTCTGATTAAATGTGCCCATGTAAACGTAGCTACTGTAATGTTTTGTTGTTGTTTACTCACCAACTGTTGTTGTTATTGTTTCAATATGTTTGAAATGAGTAAATCACCATCACATGCTTCTACTTTCATGATGTTACATCACTGTCGTGGGAACTTTTTATATTTTCCATAGATTTTACCTGAAAGCTAAATAACCTGAACTGTTTCTGAGTAGTTTGTGGGCCGCGAAAGTTTGGGAAGCCTTGTTATTCTTCATGATTTTCCTTTATAAATCATTGGTTGTTAGAATAAAAAAACTGGTTTGCTAAGCCCGGTGACCCTTGTCCTTCATACACAGGTGAATCCAGTTATGAGAAAGATTATTTATGGGGGCAATTGTAAGTTTCCCTCCTCTTTGAATAGTCTCTGAAGAGTAGCAGCATGAGGGTCTCAAATCAACTCTAAACTGACCTGAAAACAAAAATTGTTTACCATCATGGTTTAGGGGACGGAAACAGAAAGCTGTCTCAGAGATTTCAGCTTTCTGTTTCCACAGTTAGGAACATACGGAGGAAATAGAAGACCAGTCCAAGTTAAGGCTCGAAGTGTCAGACCAAAACAAATCTCAGATAAACAGAAGCAAAGAATGATGAGAACAGTCAGAGTCAACCCACAGACCATCACCAAAGACCTACAAACATCATCTTGCTGCAGATGGAGTCACTGTTCATTGTTCAGCTATTCACTGCACTTCGCACATGGAGATGCTGTATACGATGATGTGATGAGGAGGAAGTCCTTTCTCTGCCCACAGCACAAACAGAGTCCCTTGAGGTACACTAAAGCACGTTTGGACAAGCCAGCTTCATTTTGGAACAAGACGTTGTGGACTGATGACATCAAAATTGAGTTATTTGGGCATAACAACAGTTACTATGCATGGAGGAAAAATAACACAACATTCCAAGAAAAACACCTGCTGCCTACAGTAAAATATGGTGGTGGTTCCATCATGATGTGGGGCTGTGTGGCCAGTGCAGGGACTGGGAATCCTGTTACAGTCGATGGACGCATGGATTCCACTCAATATCAGCAGATTCTAGAGACCAATGTCCAGGTATCAGTGTCAAAGCTGAAGCTGCACCTGGCTGGATCTTTCAACAAGACAATGACCCTAAACACTGCTCTAAATCTACTGAGACATTCATGCAGAGGAACAAGTACAACGTTCTGGAATCATCTCAGTCCTCAGACCTGAATATTATTGAGAATCTGTGGTGTGACTTGAAGAGAGCTGTCCATGCTCAGAAGCCACCAAACCTGAAGGAACTAGAGATGTTTTATAAGGAAGACTGGTCCCAGTACCTCCAACCAGAATCCAGAACCTCATTGGAAGCTACAGGAAGCGCTTAGAGGCTGTTATTTCTACTAAAGATTGATTCATTTATTTTTTGTGGTGCCCAAATTTATGCACCTGCCTAATTTTGTTTAAACAATTATTGCACATTTTCGATAAATCCTATAAACTTCATTTCACTTCTCAAATATCACTGTGAGTGTCTCCTATATGATATATTTAACTGAACATTTTTATCTTAACAACCAATAATTTATAAAGGAAATTCATGAAGATTAACAAGGCTGCCCGAAATTTTGCAGCCCACTGTATGTAGTAACTGTTTAAACAACCTGAACTGTTTGATGTTAAAGAATTACATTTTGTACCTACTGGAGTGATTTTGTGTTTAATCTCCTCTTAGTGTGAACTGAACAGGAATTAATGCAACTTTCTTTTCTTTGTGATCTTTTTTCCTTTTAGGAGTTGGCTGCCAGTCTCCATGCTCAGTTTCCTGAGCATTATCCAGACAACAACCACAAGCCAGAGATGGCCATCGCCCTCACAAGCTTCCAGGGCCTCTGTGGGTTCAGGCCAGTTGAAGAAATTCTGGGTTTCCTTCAAAGTGAGTTCCAGATTACTGCACAGTTATCAGATAATTGAGCCATTATGGGGATTTTAGCTCAAAATCACACATACCTTTCAGAATTGTGTCATCCTAGATTTTATATATGAAACAGAGGAGCTTCATGGTTTTATTCCACCTGCAGAAAAGTTTTGAACACTGTAGCTCCATCAAAATCCAGACAGCCTAAAACCAAGTCGGATTTTTGGTTGAATGAGACGACTCGTACTGTTAGACACAAACAGTAGCTACGTTTACATGGGCACATT
>SSNP01000108.1:385976-435821 GCA_006937955.1 Pachypanchax playfairii
TGGTAGAAACTCAACTTGTCGTGTTTGGAGGGGAAAGAATGCTGAGTTGGATCCAAAGAACACCATACCTACTGTAAAGCATGGGGGTGGAAACATCATGCTTTGGGGCTGTTTTTCTGCAAGGGGACCAGGACGACTGATCCGTGTAAAGGAAAGAATGAATGGGGCCATGTATCGTAAGATTTTGAGTGAAAACCTCCTTCCATCAGCAAGGGCATTGAAAATGAGACGTGGCTGGGTCTTTCAGCATGACAATGATCCCAAACACACCGCCCGGGCAACGAAGGAGTGGCTTCGTAAGAAGCATTTCAAGGTCCTGGAGTGGCCTAGCCAGTCTCCAGATCTCAACCCCATAGAAAATCTCTGGAGGGAGTTGAAAGTCCGTGTTGCCCAGCGTCAGCCCCAAAACATCACTGCTCTAGAGGAGATCTGCATGGAGGAATGGGCCAAAATACCAGCAACAGTGTGTGAAAACCTTGTGAAGACTTACAGAAAATGTTTGACCTCTGTCATTGCCAACAAAGGCTATATAACAAAGTATTGAGATTAACTTTTGTTATTGACCAAATACTTATTTTCCACCATAATTTGCAAATAAATTCTTTAAAAATCAGACAATGTGATTTTCTGGATTTTTTTTCCTCATTTTGTCTCTCATAGTTGAGGTATACCTATGATGAAAATTACAGGCCTCTCTGATCTTTTTAAGTGGGAGAACTTACACAATTGGTGGCTGACTAAATACTTTTTTGCCCCACTGTATATGATATATTTAACTGAACATTTTTATCTTAACAACCAATAATTTATAAAGGAAATTCATGAAGATTAACAAGGCTGCCCAAACTTTTGCAGCCCACTGTATGTAGTAACTGTTTAAACAACCTGAACTGTTTGATGTTAAAGAATTACATTTTGTACCTACTGGAGTGATTTTGTGTTTAATCTCCTCTTAGTGTGAACTGAACAGGAATTAATGCAACTTTCTTTTCTTTGTGATCTTTTTTCCTTTTAGGAGTTGGCTGCCAGTCTCCATGCTCAGTTTCCTGAGCATTATCCAGACAACAACCACAAGCCAGAGATGGCCATCGCCCTCACAAGCTTCCAGGGCCTCTGTGGGTTCAGGCCAGTTGAAGAAATTCTGGGTTTCCTTCAAAGTGAGTTCCAGATTACTGCACAGTTATCAGATAATTGAGCCATTATGGGGATTTTAGCTCAAAATCACACATACCTTTCAGAATTGTGTCATCCTAGATTTTATATATGAAACAGAGGAGCTTCATGGTTTTATTCCACCTGCAGAAAAGTTTTGAACACTGTAGCTCCATCAAAATCCAGACAGCCTAAAACCAAGTCGGATTTTTGGTTGAATGAGACGACTCGTACTGTTAGACACAAACAGTAGCTACGTTTACATGGGCACATTAAATCGGAATAAACTCCCAATCGGAAAAAAAATACGTCATGTAAACATGTCAATCAGAATGTTTTGATCCGATGTAGCCTGATCAGAATGAAATTTACTTCCGATCTAGAGGGGTGGTTTTGTCCGATCTTCATTCGGATAGACGTGCATGTATACACCCATTCGGAATGAAGGGGTGAAAAGAGCCCTTTGCGCATGCGTACAACTTCAGCGTGACGTCTTTCTGCTTTCGCAGACCCAAGTAGAAAACATAGCGGGAAGTAAACAGAAGTGGTCTGCTGGTGCAGTCATCCTGTCATCCTGCTCTCCTCTCCTGTGGCGGAGGAGCAGTAGTAATATGTATTCAGCCTCTAGCTTGGTTAATGCGACCAGTAAAAACCCAAACATAAAGGTAATCACCCACAGAAGGTCCATATTGGGGATAACATGAGTCAGCTCGAGCACACGATGGGGCGGGAAAGACGTGCAGAAAGGACGGAGTTTGTTTACTTTTTTTTTCTTCCCCCGGAAAGACAACTCGCTGTGCACATGCTCAACTCATTTAACCTGATTGAGTGCTTGGTGCATGTGTACTCATGGCATGATCAGATCATTTCAGTTAGTGTCCATGTAAACAGGGATTTGGGAATTCCGATCGACCAAGATTTTAATCAGATTGGGGAAATTTGGCGCATGTAAACGTAGCAACTGTCGGTCTGAGTACAAATTGAAAAAGGAAAAATTACAGGTGTTAAAATGCTGTTGACATCATTATCACACAACTATAACAGCTATCAAAATAAAAGTGTTTTATCTTTCCTCTGAAAGGCTCCTTCAGTTCTGATGGTGGGTTCAGAGTTTCAGGTTTATAGACTTTTCTCAGCTGATGGTGTGCAGATATTATCTTTGATTGTGTCGCCATGTTGATTGGAAAACAAATGGTTCCTCCCATTTCATCTGCAAGCAGGTTTCAAACAGGATATTTTTTGATTGTTTGTTTGTGTATATGTAGCTTGAACATACAGGGTGATAAATACATGCTTTCTGCTCTCAGGAGGCATGGAGTAGCACTGATTGCCCTTTTTAAAAGTTTTTAATGAAATATTTTTATAGCCACTTACTCTAGAGACTCTCTGGTTCTTGTGCTTTTAGATTTATTTGGATTCATTTGGATTGAGTGGTTTAAAGGTAGTAAAGAAGATTGTGTAGCAAATTTAGATGTCAAATTTACTTTAATATCATCTTATCAACTTGTAGTGGTCTTGTACTTAAGAGTTCCAAAAGAAAAAGTTATAATATTCATAAATCATAGACCTGGTGGGGCTTGAAATAAAGTAGCCAATAGTAAACGAACCCATTTCGTTTGGACAAATTACTACAACGCATGTGCGCTACTCGAAAAACGACAAACAGCCATTGAGCTTCTCATTAGGGGCAAAATACTCTTTACCACTTTTAAGCCCTACTTGGTGGAACAAATTGGAACAAGTGTCAGCCTTTGTCACCACAACGTCTCCTCCTCTGCTCCTTTCCTGTGGGGGGTCCCACAGGGCTCCGTTCAAGGCCTCTCTTTTTTCCTTATTGTTTTCCCTCTTGGATCAGTAAGTAGGAAATATGATATACGTTCCACTGCTATGCAGACAACTGCAAGATTTATGTCCCTTCAAAGAAAAAGGAAGCACCCACTCTTAACCTCTTAAGCCCCAACGTCCCCCAATCGGGGGACTTAGGGCCTCACCAAAAAAGGGCTTGGGGCTTAAGAGGTTAAACGGTAAATGTCCTGTATTTAAATAGCGCTTTTCTAGTCATTCAGACCACTCAAAGCGCTTTCACACTACAAGTTTAACAATTACTCAATCCCAAAACTCAATGTGCAAATCAGGGGGCAACATGGGGTTCAGTGTCTTGCCCAAGGACACTTCGACATGTGGTGGTGGAAGCTGGGATCGATCCACCAACTTTCCGATTGGAAGACGACCGCTCTAACCACTTAGCCACAGCCACCTCTTACTTGGCTGTCACAATGACTTCAAGGACTGGTTGTCCCGTAACTTTTGAAAATTTATTGACAGCCAGACAAAAGTTACGGTTTTTATTAGCTCTAGATTTAGGCTTCCCAAACATAGATATTAAGTCTATTATCACAAACCTCGAGTACAAAGTGATCTCAAGGCTTGAATCTACCTTTTCTGGAAACTTACAGTTCAGGTAACTCAATTAAAGCCGAATCTTTCTGGGCAGCAGTCTGAAACAGAAAATGTTACCTTTTTACCACTCAGCTAGATTCATTTAACACACTTCATTTAGGGGTCATTTCCTCATCTGTTGTCCAGTTTCAGAGGATTAAAAATGCTGCTGCATGTCTTCAAACCAGCAGATAGAAATATGGGCCCATTTCATAGGTTTAACATCACTTCAGTTGTGTCTCATAATACATTTAAAAAATAATTTAAAATGTATTTTATCTGTTTTTAAAGCTATTAATAGTCTTGCCCCTTCCTACCTCTCAGTTATTGCAACCTTACACACCCTCTCATTCTCTCAGATCAGCTGATCCTGCAGGTGCCTAAACTCCCCAGGCTAAGAGGGGAACAGGATTTTGCTGCTGCGCCACCCAAAATGCAAAATTACCACTTTTTTCACATTAGATAGGCTTCTTTGTCAGTTTAAATTTTTTTAAACCCTGTGAGATGTTTATTTTAGTTGATTTTACTTGATTCTGTCATTATTTGCTTTAATATATAGGCTGTTCTTAATCGATCAATTTCTTTTATTGTCATTTTATGTTGTGTAAACACTGTTATGGTTTTATTTTTGGGTATTTTTCTTTTTCTGTATGTATGCATGTAGAAGGGAACATACTTTTCACTGAGAATTCTGTGTTTTACAGTGGATTTTTTTTTTTTTTGATATGTGTGAATTTGTCAGATGTCCCAGAGTTCCTTGCTCTAGTGGGCCATGAAGCAGCAGAGGAGTTGCGGTGCAGTATTGGAGATGAGGTTCGTACAGGCCAGTCTCTGAAGAAATGCTTCTCAAGAATGATGAGCTGTGAGAAGAAGGTGTTTGTGGATGAGCTGAATGAGCTGGTTAAAAGAGTCTCTGAAGAAGGTGAGACAATGTTTAGCATCAGATGTATTTTTCTTTTGGTGTTTTCTGTTACAAAACAGATTCTTAGCAGATGAGGTGACAAAATCATCCCAATCATATTTTGGGACGTTTTTGTATTTTGACAGGTCAACAACTTCTCTTTCAGTTTTAATCTCTCAAACTACGCAGGTGGCGATAAAACCCGAGTTCTCCTGAGTTAGAACGGCCTGTACTTGTTTCGTCACAACTCCTTTGTTCGTTAGTATTCATCAGCTCCCGAAGTTGAAACCACGCCTAGCATGCTGCTGGCTAAAAGCTGTTAGCATAAGACATATCAAACCGGAGGAGACTATGTCTGCTGTTGCCATGCGCAGCGGGGCAGGAAACAGTATATCTTGCTCTCATAGGCTAGTTTGTTAGCCAATCAGAGTCCAGCAAATTTGAATAATGAATATTAATGAGTTGCAGCCTGAAGCCTGACGAAACCTGCTGAATTTGTACGCAGATAGATTGAAAGATCTGTTAATCAGTGTTTCCTAATGTTTCTTAGATATAAAATGTTTCATATTACAGGTTAAAACTTCAGAAATAATCACAAAGTCCTGAAATTTGCGTGAAATTGCTTTTTTTAAGTGAGTGTCTCACTGGGTTCCTGTTGGTGGCACAAAATGGTGAGAAAATCATTTTCGGTTGGATTCACATTGATTTGAATGTGCAACACTTTTGTGACCTGTTCTCTTTGATCACATGGAGCGTGTTACATATACAAATGAAGGCAGTGGTGTCGGCTGTCGTAACTTAATTTAGTCTTTTTTTTATTTACGCTAATTTGGTCACCAACCCTTTCCAAAATTGTCTAATTCTTTCTTACATTTCTGACACGGAAAATAAATTGAGACGCAATAAAGACAAGTTTGAGATTTTCACTGCAACTCTGTTGACATATTTTATTTTGGCGGGGCCTTGTGACTCACATGACCAAACTGAGAAAGTCCTCAAACATTTTGGAAACTCCCTCATGAAAGATCTTTGTAAACAGTCACAGCCCAGTGAGATTAATCCCACAAAGTCTTAAAAAAATGTAGAAAAAGAAAAGTCACAGATCAGTTACTTTGATCTGTGGTGCATTCAGGTGCAGCAGGGAAGGACACATCCAGCAGCAACGGTGAGCTGCTGCTCCGCCTCCACTCCCAGTACCCCGGAGACATCGGCTGTTTTTCCATATATTTCCTCAATTACGTTGTCCTGGTACCGGGCCAGGCCATGTTTCTAGGAGCCAACGAGCCTCACGCCTACATTCACGGAGGTCAGTGGATTTCAGTTTGTCGTAAACTGTGTGTAAAACTAAGCTGCTTCATTTCCAGGATGGAGACCACACCATGATTAACGATGAATGTTCCTGTTGGATATGTTGTTCATGTAGCTCACTTAAGTATCCCAGAGATGAGCTTTAAATATCAAACATTACAGACTGTTTAAATCTAACAAAGTAAAAATACTTGGCAACTGATTTTCCATGTTAAAGAAGAAGATTCACTTATAAAAACTTTCTTCTGTCTCTGTTTGTCTAGACTGTATCGAGTGTATGGCCTGCTCAGACAACACTGTCAGGGCTGGACTGACACGTAAATACATTGACGTTAACACGCTGTGTGAGATGTTGAACTACAAACCAGCATCGGTCTCCTCTAAAATCTTCCCATGTGTCCGGGACCCATCAGACCCCTGCGTAACTCTATACGACCCCCCAGTAACAGATTTTACTGTCATAAAGATACAGGTATGACAGCAGTGTGTCATGAAGCTAAAACTACTTAGAAATGAACTTCTAGGTGAAGCTGAACTTTTTAAGTACACGTGTGTAAGAACATGTAGATTCAGTCTGTTTCAGTGACTGTTTAAAATGCAGTAGATGCACAAAATGTAACCGTGTGATCAGAGTTCATAGTTCACAGTCCATAGTTGTGTGTTACCCCTTCTTTCCACCGGACGCGTCAGCAGTGCGTTACTGTAGCAGCACGTCATACGCAGCTGATAGATACCGCTGTAGTTAATAGAACCCTTTCCACCGCATCCGTCAGCAGCACGAGTCGAACACGTCTCAGGAGCGACATCTCGCGGCACATACGCGCCGGTTCTATTTTTTACGTGCTACGCGTCTGAAACTCGTCACAAGTACGACATTTTGGAAAGAGGAAGACGTCTGGCTTGAAGATCGAGTTAAAAAACAGTTTCTCACAACCTTGTTTGATTGAGGAGTGGTGAAGCAGAGACAACTGCTGAACAATGGCACTCCACTACTGGGTTTTGTAGACCCCCGCTGTAAACTTCTCCAAAACCAAAATACGCTCCGAGGGAGCAGCCCTCTGGATCTTTAAATGTCCTTCATATTTACATAAAATGGACAGAACATAAAACACAAACCTTTTGGAGCCATGTTGTAGTTTTTGTCTGCTTGTTGTTGCGTATACTGACGAAGTCACGCGAGAATATCAAAATCACACGTGACTTCGTGCTCTTTCAATGACTGTTGCTTCCCTGCTGCTACGCATCTGATACGCACCCGGTGGAAAGGGCCAAGCAGCAGAATACGCGAGCGAGACGTGCTTCTTCAGTAACGTGCTGCTGAAGCATCCGGTGGAAAGGAGGGGTTAGAGGTGTTCCTATGCATTTGTGTCTGCCAGGTGTGAGTTACCATGGTAACTCTAATGAGCAGTAAAACTGATTTTGGGGTTTCAGAATAGTACAGACTTTTCTTAGTCACGTGACCAACGTATTTATGACACCGTATTGGAGGGTAAACACGGGTAAACTGGTGGATTAGCGGACAGAAACATTCTAGCCTGTAAGAAGAAACTAAAATGAACCACTATGGTAGGTTTGATTACATCATCTGTTTTATCAGAGGTTGTACAGAAGCTGGATAATAATCAAAAGAACAACTACAGAGAGAAGCTGCAGAGATCTGGATTAGAAATGGACCGTATTTTCTGTCCTGTGGCTTGTTTAAACACGGACAGGAGCCTGTGTTGGAGACCAGCACTGATAGACTCTGATATTTAGAACTACTTGATTAATAACATGAAAAACTACAAAAGCCTTCGAGCTAAAGAGTGTTTAATCTGTCGACACTGATGAAATATTTTATATCATTCATGTTGGATCGAGTGAACAACGCGTTGACCAATCAAGACAAATATTAATTAACCAACATTCTTGAGCACTTTTCACAGCTGCTTGTCTCGTCAGACAGGATCAGCAGGAAAACTATGGAATGATGTCACATCTCTCACTTTCTTCTACTTATAATTTAAACTGTTGACTGCTGCTCAGTCATAAACATGTTGCTGAGTCAAAGATACAGCTGATGAGGAGCTGCTAGTTTGCTTGTATATAAAGTTTTTTAAAAATAAACTTCATTGAACAAATAAATAAAGCAGAACTGAAGCATGTATTTATCACACTGTATGTTCAGGCTACATATACACAAATCAAACACTTAAAAACATCTCCTTTGAAACCTGCACGCAGATGAAATATGGCGACACAAACAAAGATAATGTCTGCATGACGTCAGCTGGTCTATAGTTGCGTTGGCACCCTTAAAAATTTCTTCCAGTTAGTGTTATTGTTTCTCCATCTTGAGGCATTTGTCATCACCTAATACTAAAAGTATCATCAATAGCATGTGCAAAGTTTCTAGTAGTGCTGAAAGTATTTTAATTGTGAACAAAAGTAGCAGAAAGTGAAAGCTTGAATGCACCAGGTGCGCATGCAGCTAGCAACTTAGTGGAGACAAGCTTCTGCAACAAGAAAGAATAAACTGAGTCTCTAATCTCTAAAAATATCTAAAAAAAAAAAGTCATCAAGGAGGTCTGGAAAGTCATAAGAAACATCAAAGTTGGCAACACTAGATGGATGCAGACAATGCATAAACAACACTTTTGCTGCGTTTGTCTAGAGTAACTGCAGTTAAATCCTAAAACATGCAGGATGTTTTACCAGAATGATTGACAGGTAGGTGGACAAATAGTCCAGATAATCCACCCAGAAGAAAAAGATCCTCCACCATACCTTTAACATGCATTATGTACAGATCTGGACTAAAGTTCTGAAATAACCTGAAACTGATAAAAGTAATTGTATTTAAAACTATTCTATAATCCACTAATAACAATCAGACATTGTTTTTCAATTGTGGTTCAACAGAATAATAAACATTGTTATTTACAATAATTAAGATCTCTGGAAAACATCAGGAGGACATCAGACTGACTGAAGAGAACATCCTAAATGTGTGTTTTATCTGACGTAGTGTGTGTGGATCACTGCCAGCATCTTCTAATATCTCATCCTGTGACTGAAGATCCTTCTGTCCCTCTGCAGGTCCCAGCATCAGTAAAGGATTACACCGTAGCTGCGGTTGACAGCGCCAGCATACTCCTGGTCATCGAAGGTGAAGCCATGGCAACTGCTGCTGCTGCGTTGTCTGAGCTGGTGATGAGGCGTGGAACCATCCTGTTTGTCTCAGCCAATGAGAGTCTGTCCCTGCACATCAGCTCACAGTCAGGCATGACCCTGTTCAGAGCCTGCTGTCTCTTGTAGCGCCAACGTGGCTGTTCGTGACACCTGAAACTACCTGGATGTCCCTGTGCTTTCTTTGTTATGAATTGGGTTTATCGTCGATGTGCTCTACATGACACGTGGCATTAAAAACACAAAGTTTCAAAATTTAGATTCTGACCGTGTCTGTTTTAAAAAACAAGAACAAAAAAAACCTTAAACTAAACCAGCCATGTTCCTTCTTTAGAAATAATCCAGCTGTAATCCAGTTCTGTAGATCCGAGTCAGAAAAACTGACTGTGTACATCCGAAGTTTGTTTGTATTAAAATGTGAAAAAGTATAGAAATGATAAAAGCAACTGTCAGATGTTTTTTATCACCACTTTCAGGTTTCTGATAAACAGAAGATGGTGGATTTTAACTTCCATTTAATTATTGTTTGGATTTTAAATCAAACGGCATGTTTAATAAGAAAAAGACAAAATATGTGATCATAAAGTTTGTGTAATCTGAAATGAGTCTAATTCAAACAAACATGTACGACGTTAGGAAAAGCTGCAGCGTTGGTTTTCTGTCCTCTGGACTCCCGACAGTATCACCAGTGGAATTATTTAACACGTCACCTTTTAACATGCAGATATCCAGAGTTGGTAAAGATGAAGGTAAATGTTTGTACTGTAATCATTGGACGTGTGTGCATGTGAACACCTCTGATGACCTTCTGCAGTCATGATACATACATACAAGGTCCAGTATGTAAGAATTAGACCTTGTTGTCAAATTCAAATCCTGCAGTTCATGTAGAAAAAAGGTCTACTCTCAGCCACTCACATCCTCCCCTTCCTGATTTTTCTGTTGGGTTGCCAGTTCTGATGTTGATCCTCATTTAGTTTTTCTTGTATTTGTTCAATTTTGGGAATATCTGAAGGCCTATTTGTTCAGCGTTGAGTTTTTTGAACGCCCCATCACGTGCAGCTCGGCTGCTCAGTTGGAAGGATGTGGTGGTTTTTTACTTTTTGCTGCTGCTCTTTGTGGAATTACAGCTGCTTGTGTTGAAGACTTGGCAGCCTTGCAGACTCACATGTGATTCGTTATGGAACCAGGAAGTCTGGATGTGTAAATAATGATTCTGGTCCGGGTTAGCTTTTTTAAATAGGATAATGTGCGACATTATAAATGGACTTTAATAAACTGTTTACAGTAAAAACAGTCACAATAAATATTTATTTTCAAAAAACATTGACACAGATTTGTGTCAACTATTAACATCTCAAAGATTGTTGATGTTCACTCACAGTCTCCAAGAAAGATATAAGGTCCAGTTCTAATGCATGACTCCCCCTTGGAGCACTGAGAGGGTTGAACTGTGTCTGGACCGGTTGTCGTACATCATCTTCCAAAGTGAAAAGAATGTCTGGAGCAGTAATCCCCCTCTGGCCAGTCCTGTATCAGTCCTGGATTGCCACCAGCAGTGGCAGTACTGCCTCCAAAGATGTCCTGCATGGCAGTTGGTGCTCGGCTCTGTTGCTGGAGACATCCTCTCACAAATATTTGTAATGGGCTCGTGTCTCTCCGTCCTCAAGCCATGGTTGTTCCACTGAGTGACATATGCAGTCAGATCTGTTTATTCTTGGAAGGTAGATGTAATGGAGAGCCCACATGTGCATTTCATTGTCAACATCAATTATTCCCTCACTTTGCAGTGTTGAAAGTCATAATAGACATTTGTCATTCCATGCCAAAGATCACCCCAAAGTCTCTCAATTCTTTGGTTATGTGTATCCTCCCTCTAAGAGCACTGCCACGATAAAAGCCTCTGAAAATGTTCATCACCCAGATTACGCCGTTCTCACCTCCGCTGTTTGTTTAGACCCTGGAAGGAACACCATAGCGCACTGAAGCTTCAATAAAACTCCAAAATAGTGCTATTGTTGTTGTCAGAGGCACGTAGAAAGACCACAAGGCGACTGTATTCATCTATTGCACCATGAATGACTATCCTCCACCTAAAAACAGACAGAAGCCGTATTAAAGATGGGCACAGTTGTAGACATAAAGCCAGCATACTAAGCTGCTACCTTAAAATCTGTCAATAAAACAAACTAAAGAATGAAGAAATTACAATATTGAAATATTTACCTTATCATCTTGTGGTTTCCATCCACATGCCACAATGAGTTTGGTCCTGCCACTTGGTAAAACCGTTGTTATGGTCTCTGGGGCATTGATCTAAGGGTGTCAGTACCAGGATTTAGACAAATCATGCTTGCACAAATCCTTCTTCTTTGTATTCAAAGTCCTCGTGCATGCAAGGTCACTCTAATTGCTTCAGGTCCAATACGGTAATTTCCTGCCACAGCCTCTTGGACGGTTTCATCAAGCTCTTCATGCTGTCAGATGCAAGTGCAGCTAAACTGAATGCAAATAGAAAAAGGGCCATAATGAGCCGAGTCCTGCTGCTTGTGAAAACTTTCTACACTTCTATTGTGAAGGGTTACTTTAATATTTTCTTCTGCTCATGACCTTCCTGTTCACAGAAGATTGTTGGTCATTTGAAAATTGCCGGTTTTCTCAAAGATTTTGTCCTTTTTTGGCTTTTTAAAGAGATTTTGTTGGGATGTATGACCTTGTTTTCTTTAACTGGTAAATAGCAGTCCATCTTCAGGTGTGGTCCTACATCTAGCCTCTGATTACAAAACCTGCTCTTGATCCAACAATTTTTTTTTATTACAGCCACCTTTTCTCTCAAAAGATTGTTTAAAACCAACTTATGGTGTTTCTGAAAGATGCACTTATTTTAGAGGTTGTTCAATCTGTTTTGCCAAATCTTCCATAAGCGACTAGCTCTAGAAATTCTGTTGTTCTTGTGCTTTTAAAGTTTGTGACTGCATTTAACACAGTGGATCCTGAAATTGTACTTTCCCGTTTGGAGCAATGGGTCGGCACCTGGGAGTTTAACTCTGGCATGGTTTAGGTCCAACTTGGCGGAGCCAACTTTGTGTCTTATAGCCAAATGTCCTCTCCTGTGTGGGGTCCCACAGGGCGTAGTGCTCAGTCCTCTCTTATTCCTTCAATATTTGCTCCAACTTGCAGCCATAATTAGGAAACATGGCAACGCATTGTGTTGCTGTGCATACTGCCCAATAGCCAAATGTCCTTGGTCTGATGTTGTCTCATTTATATTAGATCTCTATTTTAGAACTATATAAACATTATGTGTTGATATAGTAACCGTCAACATTTATAGTAAGTAAGCTGCATCAGTCCTGTCAGCCTCTGAGTTTAGTGGGAAAGTATGGGCCTTGTTTATGGGGGGGACCCCATGTTTTTGAGACGGGGGGAGAAAATGTGCTTTGTCTCCCCCATGTTTTGCTGAACAAAACAAAGTAAAAAGTGGAAATTCGCTAGTTTCTTATAAAAATCCTCTGCCAGTGAAATGCTTCAAAAATCGCCTCTGGCCGTCTGTAAGTCGTTGGCTTCAGGGGGGCTTAAGCGGCCCCCAGACCCTCGGCCGCTAGTGCTTCGGCCCTTCGGGCCTTGCATTGACCCCCCCCCGATTATATCATATCAAACAAGGCCCTTGGAGTGATGTCATCCTCTTCCACATGACTGATAAGTAAAATATGTCAGAAACAAGTAGAGATCTGAAAAAAGCTCAGAGACCTGGCAGTGCAAAGAGTGCCATCGGGGAAAAACAGGAAGTGACCCAATATATCTTTGCAGTTATTTTATGTCTGCAGCTCAGCTGTGTAGAAAAAACTTTGAAACAACAGAAACCTGATTCAGTATGTGATTGAAATTACTCTGTGGAGCATTTTCCTTCTGCTGGACTTAAATGAACAAGGAGCACCATTAGCTGCAAGAGTTCATTTGACATCAATAAGGTTAAATCCCACTAGTGCAGGGGTGCCCAAAGTCGGGCCTCGAGGGCCACTATCCTGCATGTTTTAGATGTGTCCCTGCTTCAACACACCTGATTCTAATCTGCAACATCTCAGCAAGTCCAGCAGAAGCATGTTAACGACCCATTCATCTGCATCAGGTGTGCTAAAGCAGAGGAACATCCAAAACATGCTGGATATTGGCCCTTGAGGCCTGGAGTTGGACACCCCTGCACTAGTGGAACCTTCATCACTGTCGAGCAAAAATATTACACAACTCATTCATGTTTGACTGCAATTTTGTATTTTATTAAGCAGATGACTTTCCCCATTAGTCTTTTTTTTCTCCTTACAACCACAGACATGTTTTTGTATAATTAAAAAAGGAAATAAAACACAAATTACACCTCATACGTTACTATATTCTGAGTGACGCAGACAAACATAAATCTTATCCCTGCTTTCCAGCACAAAAATGACCGATAGGGCCTGTGAAAATGTTACCATGATTGACAGTTGGTAATGAAAAGGATAATATATCCTTTTAATAAACAGATTTTATACTAATGCATATTGTAAAAAGTTGCTCATAAATAGTACTTACACTTCGTGTAAAAGAGGAACAAAACAACCACAGAAAGTGAGGCATGCCTTCCAGTGATGGGTACATTCACTTTTCTTTTTTTTTTTTTAAACGTTATATGGACAGACACCAGAAACCACACCCGTTCAAACCTAACCAACCAGGGAACCGGGTTTTTGTTCTTACAACTCACTTCCAAAAACAAAAAGATTTACAGGTTTATTATTATTTAAGAATTAAAAAAAAAGGCTTCCAAAAGCGCTCAGAAAGCTTAAAAGTATCTGATCCAAGACCCAGCGAGGAAGGATGGTACAGTGACGCCATTGCTGCTTAGCAACAAAGCAGAGGCCCAATAAAGAGTCGACAATACACACACGGGATGGACACATGTACTGGATGGACAGAGACAGAGTACAAATATGGTTTGGCTGAATTAGTTGCTACTTGTTTTTGTTTGGTTAGCATGTGGATTAAATGCTACATTTCACAGCTAGAATCTGGAAAGACAAGCGTAGAAGAGCTACTATAACACTAAGAAGAAGGTGGAGAGTAGTTTGTGTGGCTCAGAGTAACTTCATGGACAGTTTGAATGTGAACAAGTGCAAGAGGCTAAAAACATCCTTTATTTTAATGGCACTAAGTGTAACTTGCCTCAGTTTTTGTCTGTAAATGAACATTTCCGAGGGAACACTAGTGTATCAGCATGTACGAGAGGTTAACCATGTAAAGGGGCGGAGCTGATACAACAAACAGACACACACAACAAAAAAATGTCTTCCATCAGAAAAAAAAAATTATTAACAAAAATAAGAAACCTTTGACATCAAGAACACCTATGATACAGAAATTATATACATTTCAAAATTCCAGTCCTGATGCAGTACCTTGAATGTTTCTGGATTAAATTAGATGAAAAGCAAATTGCTTCAGTAAAAAGGTTCATACAAAAACACTTTTGGCTGACTGAGATTTGACACGTTGCATTGGGGACATCTGACAGGTGGTGCTGCCAGTGCGGACGATCATCAGCTTTTTTTCTTCTGTTCTTTCTCTCAAGTACAACCAGAACTGGTCCGGATCATCAGGAACCAGGAAGAGGAACCGAAAGGAGTCAAACCAGCACAAAAGAGACAAAAGTCTAACCTGAATTCTTGATACACCACAAAAATCAACAACAAACAACCCAGAAGCAGCGCTGGACTTTCTATGTACATTTATGATCTTTGTAATAATAATAATAATAATAATAATAATAATAATAATTATATAGAGTCTGCAGTATGTAAGGACGAGTGTGATGGAGAAGCATGCTGCGCTGCGTAGTGGTTGGTGTGTCCTGTGTAAACATAAACAGCAGACTGGTCACAGAGAAATGATCCAGCAGTTTGTCAGTATGGCTACATTTCTTCTAAGTGGCTTTAACTACATGCCCACATGCTAAAATACAAAGATGGGGCATTGCATGATTTACCTTTGCATGGTTTTTACATTTTATTAGTTGAATTTTTCTAACTTCGTGTCTTTCCCTTCTCAAGCAACTGGCCCCTCGTGCAACTGTAGGGGCCAAAATGCCGTCAGATCGCCGGCTGAGCAGTTTTCAGTTTGCTCCAGCTTTTTACTGTCCGCTTTCATCTACAGTCTTCTTCCTGTAACTGCTCCTGAGTACATTTAGTGCTCCTCCATTTCCACAGCTATCTGCTGTAAGTGGATCAGAGGAGGAGAGGGACGGGCACTGAGGAGGGTCTCTTTTCAACCCCTCACTCACTTCTTTCCCTTTTAACACACCTTCCTGTGCTCATAGTGGCTGGCGTTCCTTTCCTTCATGCCATCACACCATGAACTCATTGCTGCCATACAGAACCAGCTGCTGTGACCCCGAGCTAAAGTCTGAGTCTCTCCGATGGCTTCGAGAGGAGTCGCGGGGTGAGCTGTGGCTCAACCGGAGCCTGTTACGAGTCTTTTTTATTCTTTGATCCCCTTCTGGCTCCGCCAGTGGGGTCCCCAGTCCACAGGAAGTGAGCAGGGGCCCAGAGGATGAGGAGCGTAAGCGGTAGTGAAGAGATGAAGAACTGGAAGTGATGCAGCCTTGAGAGGAGATGGTGGAGGTGGAGTCAGCGGAGTCCAGAGAGTCTGGCTGGCAGTGCAGAAGCCGTCTGCTTTTTCCCTTAGACTTCCTGGATCGACATGACCCGCGTTCTGGGAAAACAGAGCAGTGGTTAAAGATATTCTATCTGACTAATACAGAAAGGGAAGATCTTCATTCTTTGCTTTTTGCTATCAAATCCATCAGAGAGCAGTTAGCAGTGATCAGCTGTTCCAAGGTGAGTGTTTCACTGCTGCTGCTGCTCTTGAAGGTTTTCCAGTTCATAATAACATTTACATCACTGTTAAGTTCTCATTTAGACAGTTAGTTACATTTTCTCTGGTGATTTCCAGAGTCAGGTAGCTGTTGGGGAAGTTATGGCAGGAATATTGTCTCGTTTCTGCTGGAATGTAATTATAAATTTACAATAATGAAAAAGTCTGTAAAGAATATGTATTTCTGCTCATCTGGGTCCAGCTGTTAGTTTGTAGAAACAAAGGTTATTAACTGATGAAATGAGTTTATTCAGTGTGCAGGAAAAGTATTAAATGTTCCTAACCTTCCCCTCGAAATGGACTTTGGAATGAAACTTAATGTTTCCATGTATAATATGCACTTTACTGAAGAAGTGTTAGGTAGCAATGAAGAACATATTTAAAAATGAGTTAGACCTGAAAAAATTCAATGTGTAGAAAAAGACAGATATTTTGGATTTTAGGATACGTTTACCTTTTTAACAAAATAATACCTCCACAGGGTGTTTACAGGGTTGTAGAATGAAAATACAGCATTTCCTTTAAAAATTATATTTGAAGTAAAATATTATAAAATATTAATTTTGACGGGCACAACGTTGGTATTTTGTTTAAATCTACCAGCCAATAGCTGGCAGAGCAACGGGCACCATTTTGGGTTGCCTTACACCATAAATACTCCAGCACAGTGAGGCTGGTACTGTGGAGTCTGCAGGTCAAGCAGCTGGAAGCACCGGGGACATGTGGTGATTATATACCTTATTTGGTTGCCATGGGGGGTTTCCATGTGACGAGGAAGTTCTGTGTGGAAAAATTTTTTATTAGCTGCTATTAGAAGCTAGCTAATACGTAGCTACATGTTGCTGAAGTGGAGAAGCTTCGACTAGAAGACACACCACAGAGGATTTTACTGCTTTTTTTATTTTATTGGATAAGTGGGGCGTGCAGGATGGTGTGTGAGGAGAACAGAGGATCTTAGGAGGGACTGCAGGAAGTTTTGGAGCTGCAGGACAACTGTGAACTCTTTGCCACGGACTGAATCGATGACTGAGCTACAAAAAGGTAGGAGCTGCTTTTATCAGAATCAGTGTGATCAGCGGGGCTGGAGAGCATGATTAGTGAATTGAAATCATTATATTTTATTGTATTGTTCTTTTGGTGAGGAATATTGGTCGACCTCGGCATCTGAGCGCACGTGCGGGGTTAACGAGCCTGGTACCCAGATGGCTGAAGGTTTTGTGCCGTGTTATTCTGTTCATATTACACCTTTAACAAATGTCCATTGATTAGCAATTTTATTTGTAACTTTTGAGAAATATTTTATAAAACCAGAAAAAATTATTGTTTTTTCCTTCAAAATTAAATCTGTTGAACAATTTTTTGTTCGTTGTGGTATAATATAGTATTTAATACATTCAAACAGTAAAAACTGGCAGCAAAGAATCCTGTATTTCTGTTATTCCTGTGTTTATTTTAATGAGCTGCTGTAAAATATCATAAAAAGTAAATAATAAATAAACAAATAAATCAGAAATCCAACTTTAACTTTAAACCCAGGAGGTTTATGTAATACACACACACACACACACACACACAAGTGTGTTTTGGTATCCTTTTGGGGACCGTCCATTGACTTCCATTGATTTTAGTAACTAGATTTATACCTAACCCAAACCCTTTTACTAACCTTAACCATTACTGATCTATAACTAACCCTAAGACTAACTAAAACTCTATTCACACCATACCTATAAACCTAACCCCTAACCCTAAAAAGGGGAGTCCCCCCCATGGGGACCAGGCTTCGGTCCCCACAAGAACCCTCGGACCCCAGAAAGATAGTAAAAGTCAGGAAACTGGTCCCCAGGAGGTCAGAAATACAAACCCCCCCCCACACACACACACACCTGAAGGCTGGCATGTGGCTCCTTCCGTCTCCATGGTGATGTTCTCAGAACTGTCCCCCGTGTCAATAGAGGCTTCAGATTCTGGCGTCTCATCGTCGGACGCCCGTGGCTCCAAAATCAACATCTCATATGTCAGTTCCTCCCTGAAGACACACAGATATCAACCTTGGGTTCCTTTTCATCATCAAATACTTTAGAATGATCCACTCAGCACACAGAGATCACGTCAAGCGGGAACAGAAAGATCCTCCTCCAGAACTTTGATATTTAAGATTCAGATGTGAAACATCAGCTTACTTCTCCTTCTGCAGACTCTCGATTTGTTCTGTAAGGACTCGCTCCTCCTGCTGCATTGCTAACTGCTGCTGCTCGTTCAGCCTGCTCTCCGATGTATCCTCTGCCCCCCCTCCTTCTCCTCCTCCTGCAGCTTCTCCATCCACCACAGTGGAAGCTTTGGGGCTGAGGGGAGGCGAGGGCATGTGGGAGCTGCTTTGTCGGACATGACCTTTGCTCTAAAAGTTCAGATACAAACAGAAAAAACTAAAGATAATTAGTGCGGATGCTAAATGAACAGCTAATTGTTAATAGAGACAATGATGAAGCACTGACAAGGACATTTCACTCAGCTTGGACATCTGGACCAACATGCTGACTAAACAGATAAACTCACTAAAGTTTACAACATCACTGCTAAGAAAAATGACTGTGAAGTCAGCTGATTTGTACACGAACACAAACGCACCACCATCAAAACAAACACAGTCATTACCTTATATTTAGCTGCGTTATGCTGCATGTGAACACATTGTGAAGCAAAAAGCAAAGCGATCAGTTAGACTGACGTACTCAGAGCACAAACATAAATACAAGTACACGGGAACAGGAAGAGGTACTTTGCACTTCCAAACTGGGTTGTTCTGTTGGCTCCATTTGGGGGAGAAGAACTGCAATACTGCTCTAAAGATTCTACTGAAAACGTTGACATAGATAACATGGAGTTAGTATGTTAAAGGTGAAGCGTCGTCAGTTCAATAATGTCCCCTGAGGTGAAACTAAAAACAATTTGAGATTTAACACTAGAACCCCTGAATATTAAATTTCCTACTAAGAAGAAAATGTACATTTGCTACACATGCATTTACATGAAACAATGGAGGTATCTTTGCAGGGGGGAAGGGGGGCGGGGTCAGGGTTGTTAGGCTTTGGTGTTTGTTTTTTGTTTTCTCTAGGGGTTTTTCCAGATTCTCCAGGTGATCTTTATTTTGGAGTTTGTTTGGTTTCCTGTTTTATTTTTGTTTCCTGTTCCTGTGTTTTGTTGGGTGCATTAACATCAGTGCTTCAAGTGGGCCAGTACTTTCAGTGTACCGGGAATTATTTCACTTTTCCCACAGCAGTGAGTCTCCCAATGCCCCCCCAACCCGACCTCTCCACAGTTTACAGCTTGTAGCTAACTTATTGATAATATAAATAGCCTCAAATGAAAACCCATTGTTTTGGCACACTCTGCTTGCCGTACATCAGAGGAAAACGGTCATAGCTGTGGTGTTGACCCTGCTACATATGGACTTATTTTCAGATTAAAAGTCCGATAATATTGTTAAAGTCTCATGAGTTTGTTGACACCAGAACTAATACTGAGAAGAAATACATTTTACAGTAATAAGCTTATTGATGTCTGAAGGCTAAATGGGACTGATCACTTATTTTATGTTTTTAAGAAGGTTTTATAATCTAACTTTGATTTTTAAACGTTTTTTCTTGTCCACGTTAACGTCATGTGGCTTGAAGTTAATAAAGTTAAAAATAAAAGAGGCTCCATAACAGGGAAGTACTGCCATGTCATTTTAATCTTAAAGCACTGGACAACATGACTCTTTATACTGATGAGGAAACCCTGATACGTGAGGACTCAATGTGCTGCAAAACACCGACTGTCAAGCTAAAAACTGGAAACTAAACAAAGTATTAGACACGTAACAGAACGAATAGACTGACAGACACGATTAGTGCTGTGAACGAATGTTACAGACAGCATGAATCGAGGAGACTGATGGACAGGACAGGACGGGTAACGTGGCGTGGGAGGGGTATACATACCGGGGTAGCAGTGCGGGAAATGCTCATGAACCTAACAGCAATTAGTACAGGTTTCTGGAAAGAAGGGGCATGGAAGGAAGGACATATCAGGGTTAGGGACTTGTGTAGGTATTCATGGAAGTACGGATTGTGCCATTTGTAGGTAAGAAGTCTTAGATTTTAGATTAAACAGGAAATAAGCTGAAAATCTAAGAAAAAGTGTGCATGTGATGATGAATGGACTGGTTTCCAGCTTCAAGCTATATCACTGACTACCTTTACATGCAGCCAATATTCGGGTTATGATCAGGTTAAGGTATTCGGGTTTCTGAAATGTTCAGAATAACCTGTTTACATGCATAAGTAGAGAGAGTTACCCCTGTATACATGAAACTTGTAATAACCTGATTTAAACGCGGATGTTGGGGTAGCGTCATGACGTAAGGACTACTTCAAGACACAATATGCATCATTTTCTTCTTCCTGTATCCAAAAACAACAACAGCAAAATACCAAGGGTGTTTCTCAAAGCCAAGGAACCTTGCCTTGATGCCTTGGTCCTGCCCCGGTTGCCTAGGAGATACGTCATTGGGACCCACCGAGGCGCGTTCTAATGTTCATGTGCTACGGAGGCATCTGTCCTCGGTTTGCCGGCTGTTTAGCTAACATACCAAGGATACATGGGACGTGCCTTGATGCCTTTCCTCGGTCACAAATTTCCCAGAATACATTGCGGTATTTTAAAAAAAATGGCGGTTGAGGAGAAGCAGCAGCTACTTCAAAGGTTTAAATGTAAGTTAACAGATTGTTGCTATCGGGCTTATATTTAAAATGTTTTTTTTTTTTTTTTAATCCAAAGCAGTTATATGGTTGGTTAGTTGCTTTGTAGTTGCAGCTTCGGTGGCTAGAAGGTATTAACTCACTTGCACATTTATTTTATTTTTATTAACATTTCTAGCTCCATGGGCGATGGGCGGGACGTAAACAGTGCGCATGAGCAGGCAGCTGCGGTCACGTGAGTGAAGTCTGGTCCAATGTCCTCGTAAGCAAGATGCCTCCTCTACCAAGGCAGTGCCTCAGTAGGCAAGGTTCCTTGACATTGAGAACCACCCCTTATTATTTGTTTGTTTGTTTAGCGCCTCGGTTAAAGGGTCTTAAAAGGGTTATTGGCTGCATGTAAACGCAGTCAGCGTTTAACAGTCATGGTTTAAAAATGTCTTGAATTTTGTACATTTTCCTGTCATGTTGTTCCTGGTAAAGCGTTTCCCTCATCCTATATTAAACACAGTAACCCTGCTCTGCTGCACACTGTCAGTCAGGTGTGTACGCTGGTCAAAAAGTTCCCAAAACTGTCCTCAGAAAACCCTCCAGAGTCTACAACACCATCACAAATACCTGAAAACAGCTACAGAGCTCGTATGTGTCTAAAACAAATAACCAGTTAAACATCAGCTGTTAAACTATTTCATCAAGATGAGCGTTTAACATAATATTCAGTGTAATTCTGTTTTCTTTAGAAGATATTTAGTATTTCATTTTGTTTTGTTCCACTTTGTTGTACACTTGTTTGATAACATTCTGATATTTTTCATACAATCTGTTGGTCTTTCAGCCTGACACTGGTTTTATATTTGATCTCAGTGATTAAATTAATATGATCAAAGTATCAATAGCCGACACACATTTTCAATCTGTGTCATTATTAGATGAAATTTCTGTCACTAATGTTAAACAGAGTTACTGTCAACACATTTGTTTGTTTCTGTAAATAAAACAATATTGTAAATTAAATTATATTATGTTATTATAGCTTATGTGAGATCCCATTTAGGAAGAAGCTAGTTAGAATTTTTGTTTGTTATGGAAAAATATAGAAACAAAAAATAAACAATAACTCTGTTAATAAGACTGTAGAACAGCACATGTGCAGAAGGAATCAGTAGCACATCTCACCAGGCAGCTTATTTCAACAGAACACCGGCTGTCTGAGACACGGCTGCAGAAAAGTTATTTAGTACTGATTTAACGTTCTCAGATAATATTTAAAACTGTAGTAAAATCATAAATAGAGAGCAAGTATAAAGTTGTTTTTCACTTTTGTTTAATAAAGTATATTTATTTGGTGTAACTTTATTTATTTTTTTTTAATAAAAAACTAACATCTGTGGATGAAAGATGTGAAGAAACACACAGAAATGACGTCCTGCCATGATTGTGACCATGCAGCTGCTCACTGAGCTGAACTTTATTTAAATTATTATTATTAGAAAGAAAACATGATTTAAAACCCTCATTCAGTTAAATTCATAAATTCATATGGAACGATTTACATTTCAAAGTTGGAACCTGAGTCTGGTCTTACCATGGACCTCCTGATGTGGGTCAGTCTGCTCTTGGCTTTGCTCTCGGCAAATTCCAAACTGCTTATATCCTTTAAACGAGCTTTATACTTGTTCATCTGCTCGTTGATGATCAGCTCCACACACCTACAGAGAGCAGTTACATCATGTGATCACAGAGTAAACAACAAGTCAACTGCCTGATGATTATCTGTCATATCTACTGGCATTGTTTTAAATGTTTGTTTGTTTAATCTAAGAGTTTTTAAAAAAGAAACTGAGATTAATTTTCTGTTTATTTAATAGATTTTGCCTTTCATTCAAACTGCTTGGGTTGGAAGTTTCAGGTTTGTTATTCGAACCAAAGAATGAAAAGTCATCGGGGTCATGAAGGTTTTCCTCCTTCAAACCATTCAGAGTGTACGTTATCTTTAGAATGTAGGTGGACAGCTGAGTCTTGACCTTTAGATCTGGTTCTTCTGTGTCTGTGGAGAAGTGGTTTAGTTTCCCCTCTGTAGAGGTCTGAACAGTCCTCACTCCACTGGACTGTGTTCACTACTCAGTTTGTGTTCAGGTGTTTTAGCTCAAGGGTGAACCAGTTTCTTTGGATCTGGGATCTGGTTCTTTCAGTCAGGATCCAGATCTCATGACCAGCTAAGGGTCAGAACGTAGACAGACCAGTATACCAAGAGTCTTTTAGCTCAGCTTCTTCTTCTCTACGACAGACTGAAGCAATGTCTTCATCACTGAGGACGAAACTCTAATCCATCAGCCAATCTGACGTTGTTCATTCATGAACAAGTTGACTAGAACTTTGAAAGTAGCTGGTGAGAACGAGATATAGTGGACAACGCTTATATGCACAAAAATGCTGGGCACATTCATGTGTCATAGAGAATCCATACGCTTATATGCACAAAACATTTGGAGGTATCATACATGCATCTCACTAAATCTCACTGTTTCTCACCAGTTACTTGACTGTGCACCTCCGCTGGTGTTCTCACACACACTCTCGCTGTTAGGTGTGTGGAACTAGCCTGCTCTGGCGTTTACGCATGCATGTCTGGCTCGTCTGCCTGAAGCTGTCAGACGGTTGCCAAAAAATAATCACCGACTTCTTCAGTATGAAATAGTGTCACATGTAACATTTGTTCTAGTTTTTATTGCCCGATCATGTGTTCTTAATATCCGATATAGAAAACTGTTCTGTTACTAACTGTAACTTAATCTGTGTCTTTACCGTTGTGTCCATGCACGCGTATCTGGCGCATCTGTTAGCAGTGTTATATTGGATCCGCTCTACGAGTATATAACTCTGTCTGTTTGAGAGTTTTATTCTTATAATATATTGTAATTGCGTTATTACATCATTTCTGATTATCTGTTATCAATACTGAACACTGCTACCCGTGTTTACAGTCCAAATGACCACATATGCACAAATGTGCATATTTGAGACTTCATTACTAGAAATCTGCACATCCTGGTTTATGTGAAAAAGTGTCCACAGGGTATAAATGCAATACTGATTGATATGAAGTAGTAAAATAACTTTAAACCACGTGAAAAAAACTGCTTAAATGTCACGATGGCTGGAAGTGTATTTCATAGTCTTTATGCTGAGGAAAAGTGTGTCCTACACAGTTACTGTGTGCTTGGTTTTAATGAAGGATGGGTGCTTTTTGGGGACCAGTGTTTGAACATACGCTGTGGTTTTGCTGATGTCTTGGACACTCTGCAGCGGGTCAATAAAGTCAGGACAACGGAGGATGCAGGGAGCGAAGACGATAGCAAGGGCATTGGCAGACATCCTGTTTGTCTCCTCCTGCAGGGAAATCCTACAAAATAAACCCCCCCACAGATCACTGAAACTGAGGTAAACAACCAAGATGAATAATCTGTATAAAAACCAAGTGCATTTGCCTTAAAAAAATTATATGTCTTTTAACCTTTTAGGCACCAAAACCACAGAATTGTAACAGGTCTGTAACTATAAATAGCACATATTGTTTCTACCCACCACTAGATGGCAGTGTGGTTAATATTCTGGTAAAGTGAGTATCTTTTTCATTAGAGAGAGAGAAGAAGCGTCTTTTACCGTTCACTGTTTTTTAAGATAAAACAATAAAATATTATAATCTGTGTCACCTGCAGGGACAGAAGGAATAGTTACATATCAGACATTTTGTTCAGAATTGTTGTGAATTGCAGTTTCTTGAAATTTAAACTGTTTTTATGCAAATAAAATTCTTTAAAAAACACAAATTGTTATCATTTTGTTCAGAGTTGTGTGAGGGAATTTTGACACTTTATGAACATAAACTCACAATTCAATGACTTTTTTATAATTTACAGAATTTTTATTTATTTTTACATAAATACAACCATAAAAAACAATTAAATTGAGTACTTTTAAAAATATTAACCTTATTAGGAAACTCTGGTGCCTAAAGGGTTAAAATCTAATAGAATTTTTAGGTTTTTGGCCCAGACCTGATCTCATATCACTGACCTGACCAGATGGAAGATCAGGCGTTCCAGCGTGCAGAGGTGAGTCCTGCTGAGCTGGTCAATCACTGAGTACACTCCTCGGATCGTTTCCTTTTTGTCTGGATGACCTGAAATGAGAAACACATGATGTTGGACTTCATATTTCAGGTTAGTGTGATTTCAGAGACAGACTGAGCTCACCTGTGGCTCTGAGGAAGTGCTCGTACAGTTCAAAGGTCATGAGTGGGTTGGGCAGGTCCCGGAGCCACTGTTTGAGCACGCTGGCAATGACGTGGATGTTGTAGTCATCCAGGTTAATGCTGCTCACATCTACAGCAGAAGGACACGTTCACATAATGTCAGCATCATTTCTGTTCTTTGTTGTTCTCATGGAGAACTGAGAGTTTGTACAACCCTTTAATGGGTTTATCCTTATCCAGCTGACAAGTGCATGTTGAAATAGTTTCAGCAGCTTCTATGCATTTAGTCATGTTTAGACAAAATGATGAAACATTTGTGGAAAAAAAGGATTTAAAACAAGAAGTTAATCAGAAACAAAAAAGATTTGCACAAAATACAAAAAAACATTAAAATATTCAAACTTTCTGACTTGTGGTTGTGTGTCAGACTTACCTGTGTCCAGCCCCTGTCTAAGTTCTTTGATCTTATTGGTGGAACCTGACTTCCTATATATTCCCTCCGTGTAGAGGCCGTGCATCTCGATGTAGTTGATGAGTTTCTCCACCAGCTGAGGGACGGTGCGTTCGTCACTGGTCAGTCGGGACAACTCCACACTGAACTGCCGAGACGACAGCTCTGGGTCATACTGACAGAAAAAAAACAAACAGAAATATGACACGTTGTGGGTCATAACTATGGGGTGCCATTTGTAAAGTTACAGAGTCAAATATTAACAGCAATATTTTTGGTTATTTAGCCTGTCATAGGGGTAAAAAATAGGGGTCATTTTTCAAATTCATATTTTCACCTTGTTATTCATTTATTTATAAATGTTAAATGTACCTACTAAATATTTAGTTAGCAAGCTAAATATTTAATTTGAAGTTAAATGTTTAGTTTACAACAAAATAATTATTTTCAAAATTAAATATTTAATTTGCAAACTAAATAAATATTTAATTTGAATATCCATACAATAAGTAGTTAGTTTGGAAAATAAACATTTAACCTCAAAATAAATATTTAGCATGCTAACTAAATATTTAGTTAGTAAATGTAACATTTATAAATAAATGAATAACAAGATGAAAATATGCATCTGAAAAATGAATCCCAAATAACCAAAAATAATGCTCTTAATATTTGACAATCTAATTTTATAAACGGCACCCCATACGTAACAGGTCTGAGTGTGGCCGCTTTTAGTTTGAGTTCATCCTGAGTTACTGGAGAAATCTTTCCTGACAACAAAACCGGATCCATATTATAAACTACTAAATGATTTTGTGCATCATTTTGAACACACAAAGAAGAAAACTTCTAATTGTTCAGATATTTGAACAGAAAACAACAGAAAGTTGCAGTTTTGTTGTTTGTTTGAAGTTTAAGCTGCTTCTATAGAACCGAGCAGTCAAATAACCCAATTTCACTTTGTTCTAACCAGAACAAGTCCTGAAGGATAAATGGACCCCTTTAGTCTGAATCTGTGTGGAACCTTAAAGGTTGGATATGTAACATGAACACCACAGTGACATCTAGTGTGTAGATGTTGTAGTTGCAACAACAGAACAAGGTTTCCAGCCTTGTTCTGTGTGTATGTGCATGTGTAGCAACATTTCCACGCAAGTATTGATGCTGTGAAAATTTTTTATTTGGGTTCATCCATTATATTGTAGTGCCTCTTTATTCTAATAATACCATTTACATTTGACTGTGGAATAATCAAACGAGAATGAAATTTCACAAACTGTCATATTGCAGAGGTGGCCTCCTATCACAGTACCTCACCGAGATCTTCAACACCACAAATTTCCCATCACAAATGTTTTAAAAGGAGATTGTGTGGCTTGGTGTTGGATTTTAAACAGGTCAGCTGGAATTAAGAATTAACAGATGTGCCCAGATATTTTTGTCTATGTGCTGTAGTATTTATTCCCTTGCTTGTTCTTATGAAAACCTGATCAAGTGGATTCTTTCTCTTGTTTTAGGCTGATGAGATTTTCTGAGTATTAATCTTGTGGAGTCCTTAACACCTTTAAAGGCTGAATATGGAACAATTTAATAAAAAGCTTTATTTAAAAAAACATTGGGTCTTTAGAGGGGTGCAGAATGAAAATACAGTATTTCCATTAAAATAACATTCGAATTAAAATACAGTGGTCGACGGTTCTAAGCACAAAACTGCTGGGTATGTTCCTGTGTCATAGAGAATCCATACGCTTATACACAGCTCGCTTTGGATAAAAGCGTCTGCTAAATGACAGTAGTAGTAGTAGTAGTAGCTCCGACGGTTATATGCACAAAATATCGTATCATACATGCATCTCACTAAATCTCGCTGTTTCTCACTAGTTACTTGACCGTATACCTCCGCTGGTGTTCTCAAACACTCTCGCTGTTTGGTGTGTGGAACTAAAAAAAATAATCACCGACTTCTTCAGTGTGAAATAGTGTCACATGTAACATTTGTTCTATTTTTTATTGCCTGATCATGAGTTCTTAATATCCGATATAGAAAACCGTTCTGTTCTGTTACTAACTGTAACTTAATCTGTGTCGTTACCTTTGTGTCCATGCGCGCTCATATCTGGAACATCTGTTTACTTATAGTGTCATAGTGGATCTGCTCTACGAGTATATAATTATGTCTGTTTGAGAGTTTTATTCTCCTAATATATTGTAATTGTGTTATTACATCATTTCTAATTATCTGTTATTAATACTGAACACGGCTACCCGTGTTTACAGTCCAAATGACCACAGACGGATAAATGCACACAACGCTTATATGCACAAAACTGCTGGGCACCAAGATCGTGCATATAACCGTCGACCACTGTATAACAAAATAATGATTTTGATGGGCACGACGTAGGCATTATATTTGCATCTACTGGCCAATACCGGCACCATTGTGGGTTGCCTAATACAGAGAATAGTCAGAGGCTGGTACGGTGGAAAATGGCGGAGTCGGCAAGTCAAGCAGCTGCTTCAGAGCCCCGGAGATTTTGTTATCCTTCTCAGAAGAGGCGCGACCAGAGAAGATCAAAAACCAGAGTGAGTTTCAGTGAAACAACAATAGATGGACCCAAATAAATAATTTTCACGCCAACAAAACTTGAACCTGGCGTCCTGATCTGCATCCTAATAATAAACACTGCTAAAAAACTTAAGGTAGACCTGAAGTAGAGAAATAACACAGTTGGATATCCAGACCGACCTGGAATGGATAACGTGTTGGGAACAAAAGGTTTCTGTTAGATGAAAATTATCAACCTACAGAGGGTTTAATATGACGTCACCAAGAAACTTAAACAGGAAAATGATGCAGCAGCTGGTTCAATCAGCTGAAACATAAATGGTAAATGTATTTGTATAGCACTTTTCTAGTCATCAGACCACTCAAAGCGCTTTCGCACTACAAAGTTTTGCATTCACCCATTCACACAACCCGATATGTAAGCCGGGGGGAGAGGGGCGGGGCTAACACTCACACAACCCGATATGCAGATCGGGGGGCAACATGGGGTTCAGTGTGTTGCCCAAGGACATTTCGACATGTGGCGGGGGAAGCCGGGATCGATCCACCAACCTTCAATTGGAGGACGACCGCTCTAACCACTGAGCCACAGCCGCCCCGTCGCAGAAACTCAAAATGTTACTCAGTAGTTAGTGTTTGTTTCTAGTCTTCTACAAACTACATTCCCATGCTACATGGAGGCTGCATGGTGGGGCAGTTGGTAGCACTGTTAAACCAACCTGGACCGTTCTGCATGGAGTGTGCATGTTCTCCTTGTGCACGTCTGGGTTTTCTCCAGTTTCTTCCCACAGACCAAAAATATACATGAGAGTAATTGGCAACTCTAAATCATCCCCAGATGTGTGTGTGAGTGGTTGTTTGTCTATATGTGGCTCTGTGATGAAATGACCACCTGTCCAGGTGTAACCCCGCCTCTCACCCAATGACTACTGGAGATACACACCAACTGTGACCCTGAACAGATTTTTTGGGGCGCAATTAATCAAAATATTCAACCATAACATTTAAACTGTATATTTTAATAATACCATGCAACCTGTGCAGCAACTTATTATAATAACAAGTGATCAGTTTGTGATGTGGTTTTGTTATTTTGTGTTGTTTTCCTCTACTGGAGGTCCAGTTACAAACCGCCACATTTAGAAACATCAGAACCAAAACAGTCACCTACCTTTTTACTGCACTTAGTCGTCATCTTAGAGCAGCACTTCCTGTGGCAGGCGTAACGACACACTGCAGACAAAAATAAGACGATACGATCAAACTGAAGCTTGCATCTCGACAAGCTTCTCACAGAAACACAGTAAGAAGTGTTGAGGCAGACAGAGAATCTGCTCTCTGAGACACTGAAACAAGAGTTTTATAACTAGATAGAAGACAGATTTATGAAGGGAGAGGGAGTTTAATCCAATCAGACTGGCACTCAGACGCTCATGGAAAGAGTGCTAGTACGGAGTGCATGAGCACGCTGTGTGTGAAAGTGTTCCTGTGATGAGTGCATGATGGGGAGTAATGTGCTATGAGTATGGAAATACTAACCAAACACACAGGCATGAGTAATTACTGAGTTATGAGAACATTAATGTGTATATGTGTGTGTTTTTGTTAAACTCTAAACAGCCTCCTAGATTTTTTATTAAATTTTGTGTTTTTTGCCTGAATAAAAAGAGACACAAAATGGAAATAAAGTTCATGTTTGAATTTCCTAATAAATTCCTCACATTTGCAGACACAGGCTCGGTCCATCATCCAGATGAGGGAGGAGCAGTACTCGCAGTAGGTAGGGATGCTGTACTGAGTAGATTTAAAGATGTGTCCATTGTGTTCCTCCACCTGCAAGAGGCAACACAGATTGTTCAGTTAAAAAATGAGTCATTGGGTTTTTATTTAATTTATTTAAGTTGTTTAATGAAATTTAAACTCACAATATCCGTTTCCTTCTTCCTCGATTTCTTGCGCTCACGTTTAGGAGCCTGAAAAAAAGACAGAAAATAATCTGTGTGTGTAATATTTAAAAACTATTAACCCTTTAACAGCCAAGGATCATACGATGTGATTTACAGAGTAAAAGAATCCTTTGATATCTGAAAAAGTTCATACTTCTCTGAATCCTTCCTCCATTTCTGCTCCACATGTGCGTTAAGTAAATTCAGACAGTGGTACCTTCTAAAAGCCTTTTGTTAGCATCACACACCAAACATCCATGTAAAGCCTGTTTTCTTCCATTTCTGAAACCATTTGTTTTTGTTTTTTTCTCTCAAGCATAAAAGACAGGAAATGTAACCCATTAAATTATGTCGATACAACTACTGACCATATTCAGACACACATCCCTCCTGGCAGCAAGGCGCCAGAAGTGAATGAGATCTGCCCTGAAGGATCTGGAGGTTGGGGCCATTACGGATGGACATGGACACGCCTCTTCAATCACACATTAAAGGTACAGTATGTAAGAATTTAACTGGTAAATATTCACACAACAGTCTAATGTCCCACCGATGTTGAAAATAAAGTCACATTGTAACAGATCTCGATCTCAGTCAGCTGGGTGGTCGCTAGTTTCATTATTTACATGTCCAGACTTCCTGGTTCCATAACGAATCACATGTGAGTCTGTAAGGCTGCCAAGTCTTCAACACAAGCAGCTGGAATTCCACAACGACCAGCAGCAAAAAGTAAGAAACCACCACATCCTTCTAACTGATCAGCCGAGCTGCACGTGATGGGATGTTCAAACGTACTTAGGAAAACTCGACACTGAACACAGACCTTCAGACATTCCCAAAAATTCCCAAAAATTTAACAAATACAAGAGAAACTAAACGAGAATCAACATCAGAACTGGCAACCCAACAGAAAAATCAGGGAGGGGAGGGGGTGAGTAACTGAGAGCGGACGTTTGTTTCCTACATGATCTGCGGGATTCGGATTTGACAATAAGATCTAATTCTTACATACTGTACCTTTAAAGACCAGGACAACACCTGTGGAGTGGCAGACATAGGTAGTGGTCCTGATTTTCAAAAAGGGGGACAACTGATTGTCTTCCAACTATAAGGGATCACACATTTCAGCTTCTACAGGACAGCGTTCTCTTAGATGTTGGGAAGGAGGCTCTGGCTGGTGTTGAGTTTTGCTTTTTGGTCCACGTGTGTTAGGTGGAGAAGACTTAAAACCAGGTCCTGTAAGGCATTCTGTGTGTGTGTGTGTGGGGGGGGGGGTCATGAGTACAATGTCTCAGGCCCCCTTATGAGATCCATCACTATGTGAAACCAAAGCAAAAGCCACTAACTCAAGTATCTTCTCTGGCCTGGAAGTCTCTTGGGATCCCCGGGAAGAGCTTACCTGATCAACCAGGTCCAAGGTTTTGACAGATTACTTTACAAAGACATGAGGGCCTGAAGCTGAACTGCTGTCTCTCAATTTCGAAGGCGGGCTTAGCCAGTTGAGAGAGAACCAATCACAGAAACCCGGAAGTGACACAACATATGTGACGCTAAAGTGGATACACACGAGGCGGAACAAAAACAAAAGGTTTAGCGAGCGGAGCCGTAATGGTAGATACAGAGCCATGGTTAATGGAGGAGAAAAGATGAATATTAATGACAGTTGTCGCTTTTTTGTCAAAAACTTGTGAATAAGAGGTGTCATTGCACACTCGGTTCAGGTATTTGACCGCCCCAAGCAAAACACTGTGCAAACACAGAAGTAAACACTTCATCCACAGCCGAGTCCGCCATGTTGAATGTGGTGTTCTGGGTGGAAAACGCTGGTTCCGTGTTTTCAGGATGACGCAACAACAACGGTGATATGTAATTGGTCCGTCATAAAATTTGACGTGGAAATGATCGGGTGCGGCTCCGGTGTCAGACCCTTCTGCATTTGAACATAATGCAGGAGGATCTGATTGGTCAGGCTATGGAAGAGCTGTGGATTTTTTCTGTTGATGCATTTGCATCCTTAATTAGTGGCAATAAAACTATAATAAAACACACATCTCCATGTTTTAGACCACGACAGTTTTTAGTATTTTCATGTCAACCTTACACCCATCTGTCTTACCCTGCCTATGGTTCCCTCCATGGACTTGTACTCTGTCATGAATTCATCCAGGAACACCTTGAAGGTGTTGACCCACACCTTCACAGGTGACTCACTCCAGTCTCTCTGCTCCAGACGCATGGTCTTCTCCAGGATCTGCTCAAACAGAGCGTACAGGTCCTTGTAACGGATACTTTTACCATCATCCATCTGGTGGAGATGAAAAGAGGAAAGACCTTAATAAATGGGATCAAATTTCATAAAGCTACTTCTTGTTCCAGATGTTTTATTTCGTTTATATGCCACATTTATGATTGGATGAAAACAATATGTGTCAGAAGAAGAAAAAATATCTAACAAAACATTTAAACCAGAACTCACAGCCAGAGCGGTGGAGTAGGAGTTGAAGATGTTGATCCTGAACTCCTTCAAGGCTTTCTTGAAGACTACATCTACCATGGTGTCTTTTTTACTGTCTTCAGAATCAAGATCAGCAATCTGCTGAAACAAAAGTTCATTGATTTAGCAGAATATGTTTGATTCATCACTATGTTTCACAATCTTTTTCAAAACTAATCTGTTAAAAAAAATTCAAAAATGACGGCGTAAACGTGAGAAAGAATCGTCTCCACAGGAGTGGAAAGTGTTCGTAAATGTCATTTCTGCAGTAGATTTAGTAAAAGTTGGAGTTAAAGTGAAGACAGAGGTTTTCGGATGACCTTCTTCATGAGGAAGTCGTTCATCCTGCGATAGTCACTGGCTGATGTGAGAATATGCAGCGAGTCGTTCTGCCACTGAGCAGGTTCAAGAGTGATGCTGCTGATCTTCACGTTGCGGCGCCATGACAACTCTTTGTTCTCTTTAATGTCCCGGACTCCCCGAGAAGAAGTCGTCTCCAAGTTTGGACTGTGAGGAGGAGACAGGCTTCCTGGGAGATGAAAATAAGGAACATCAGGATGAAATAAGCCAGGAGAGTATGTTGCACTGGTAGAGCATCTCCTCACCTTCACTCAGGTTGGCTCTCGGTAGTTTTTTCTCACTATGTCTCGTTTTACTCCAGAATCGCATCTTGCCTTTCATCCTGCTTCAATAAATAAATAAATAGATATTTCATTGGAAAAGGTGAAAACAATGAGTAACTACTTATTTACTTGGTAATAAAATACATTTGCAATCTCATGTAAAACACAAAAAATGTACAAATTCTGGAATATAGTACTGGTATTACTTTATCTGAATTATTGTGTGGAATTTTGGGGTTATGTTAGTAGAAGTACCAGCATTGAAGAAAAGAGGATTTTTTGTGGCTACAGAGATTCTACAAATTCACAGACTTGGTTTGTTTTTTGATCTCTGAAATAATGTACGAGACAAAACTTCCTCTCTGACAGCAGACTAAAGTGTTTTTCTGATGGAGACAATTGATTTAATTTGAAGAGGCCATTTCACACAAATTTCAGGACTTTGTGGTTATTTCTGAAGTATTAACCGGTAATATGAAACATTTTATATCTAAAAAAATGTTTGAAAACACTGATTAACAGACCATTCAATCTGTCTGTGTCAAGACTCTGCTGGATTCAGGCTGCAACTCATTAATATTCCTTATTCGAATTTGCTGGACTCTGATTGGCTAACAAACTAGCCTATGAGAGGACGGTATACTGTTTCCTGCCCCGCTGCGCATGGCAACAGCAGACGTCGTGTCTTCCGGTTTGATACGTGTTTATGCTAACAGCTTTTAGCCAGCAGCATGCTAGGCGTAGTTTCAACTGCAGGAGCTGATGAATACTAACGAACAAAGGAGTTGTGACGAAACAAGTACCGGCCATTCTAATTCGGGAGAACTCGGGTTTTATCGCCACCTGCGTAGTTTGAAAGATAAAAACTGAAAGTTGTTGACCTGTTTTCACACCCACTATGAAGGTAAGAACACCTGTGGTGCTAAAATATTCAACAAAAACCTCTGAAAAACATTATTTAATGGAAGGGCCTCTTTAAAACATCCCTTTGTCTGAAAAACATACAGAATAATGGAAAACAAGTAGGAATATAAGAAAAGCACATAGTTCTTTCAAGAATGTAAAGATTTTATCATCACTATTGTTGTTATTATTACTATTATTATTATTGTTCTTATTATTATTTCACCTTTTTGAGTTTATATGTTAAATAAATCAAATCAGAATTAATTTTACTGCAAATAGAAGAGACATCCAGAGGACAAACCTTCCATCCTGACTGGAGGTTTTCCTTAGGACCTCCACCTTGCCCAGGTCCCCTGATGACATGGTCTTATGAATCTTCTTCTGGTCTTTATGAGACGACTGCAGAACACACAATGATCCAAAATGAGGAAGAGTAAAAGACCGGAGCGCCATCAGCTGATGAAGTTCTGACAGGTTTAGATTTGCAGAAACAGAACTTCCTTCCAGACAACAGCCTTTATGGACAACCGTCAAACAACAAACAACTAAAACATTCTGTTAAATATCAAACAGTGGCTCAGCAGCACCAGCAGAAATAAGCTTATATTTAGAGTTTGATAGAGAATCTGTGGTGAAACGTTTAGCTCAGATTCTTTTAGGACAGAAAGACGTTAGTGATGCTTTTTCTATTTAAACATGCAAAAGAGTTTGTTCATATGTGATAAAGGAATTTGTGGTCAAAATATGAGATTACAATGTTTCTGACTACACACTTTAATATATAATGAACCTTTCATATAAATAAATAAGTAATTACAGAGATAAACCTCCAACATTTTGAGTTTTCTTTTATCGCAACTGATACACCATCAGACATTTTCTTCTTGGATGTTATTTTGATGATATAAGAAGAATATAACTAATCAGAGCTTAATTTATTTGTTCTATTTGGGGATTAACATTTATAGTTAACCAATTTTAGCAAAAAAGTCACAGAACTGTGACAGGTCTGTTCGACCCACCACTTGATAGTAGTAATGTACTGTATAAGGTTTAGTTAGTATTCTGGTAAAGAGAGTAACTTTTTCAATAGAAAGAGACGTGCGTCTTTTCCTGTTCCCTGTTTTATTAAGATTAAAAAAGAATAAATTTTCAGGAAAGGCCAGAAATGACCCAAGGAACAATCCATTAGATTTGGGGAGTGATCCTGATTACCGTCTGGATCCAGGAATTTTTTTAAGGATACAGACATAGTACTTTCTACAATATGTCCAGTTGGCGGAGGTCTGCGCTCTCTGAGTGCTTTTCTAGTTGATGTTGATATCGGTTGTGTCAACACCCCTATTCCTGACTTTACAGCCTGTCTTGTATTGAATTTTTCTTCCTAGTTTTTAATTATTTAAGTATCTATTTATTGTTGTATTTTCTATTTTGCGCTGATTTGCTGTTCAGCACTTTGGTCAGCTGTCATACTGTATGTTAAAGTACTCTTTAAATAAATCTGACACCTTGTGATCTCCGTACTAAACGCTGCTTTGTTTTTTTTAACAGATATTTTAAATAAATGGACTGAAAACAGCTGGTGAGGTTCCTGAACGGTGGCATAACCCTTTAAAGAAACAACAGAGATAAGATGAAGGAAGCAGGTGAACTTGTCGAACCAGCAGCCGCAACGTGTGAAACCATCAACCTTCTGCAGAGCTTGAAAAGTCAAAGTGGGCACAATGCCAATAAATTAGTGTGGAAACATCTGTTCATGCTGGTAAAAGTAGGATTAGCAGGGTTAAAAGCACCCCCCACACACCGTGTGTGACCAGATCCACCAGAGAAAACATGGTGGGGGGGGTGAAGTGGACAGGTTTGTTAGGAGGTCAAGGAACCTCCAAAGATCAAGTATTTTACCATCTCAGAGTCACTGTGGTAATAAGTCTCAGGGAGGGTTCGTGTGGAAGACAGAGAGGGGGGCAGCGTGTAGGAGTGTGCAGGGACGTAGTATTCATCATCATCACCATCTGACTGCGTGGCGCCTTCTGAGTTACAGCGAGTGAGGAAGTCGGAGCGCATCCGGGACATTCGAGCTTTCTTTTTGAGAACAGGACGGCCCACCTGCTTACAGGCAACCACATCAACACATCAGCTGTTTTTATACGTCTATATTCATCAAAACGTACTACAAAATCACAAACTGTCAGACTGTTGCTGCACAACTCAAACGATGCTCGTCAAGTCTTTTATAGAAGACTATAAGATCGAGTTCAGTAAAAATGGCGTGTGTGATGTGTGAAACCGGCTTGGTGTGTTCACTGGTGTGTCTGACCTCGCTCAGTCTCGATCGAGCCGCTCTGGAGTCGTCTCTGTACGTGAACAGAGACAGAGATCTCTCATGGTTCACCAAATCCTTATCTGACCTGTGAAACACACATTATAAAAGAAAATTCAGTTCCTACTTCCAAAAGATGGAGAAGAATCTAAGTGTTTAACACGTTTACATACTTGGAGAACGGCAGCTTGTGTCTGGGGGGGGAGACCACAGAGTTTGAAGGTTTCTCCACCATGTTCACGATCACAGTCTCGGAGGAACTCTTGCTCTTGGTTTGTTGACTTGGTGGGACAACATGAACATCAGACCTGGGCTGCAGATGGATTTCCTTTTCTGAGGGACCACTTCCTGGTGTTTGTGGAAGTTCTCCGTTAGTAGAAGATGTGTCCACCCCTGACACTCCTTTTCTTGCCGGGGGAGATATTCCTTGAGGTTGCGTCTTGGAGGAGTCTACCTCCAGACCTACAATAGGGGTCTTTTGGAAGCCAGTTCTTTCTGCTTGAGAAGCCCCTTCCAGGGTTTGGGCTGCCAGCAGCTCCCCGTCCTCAACAGGACTCTCTTTCTGCATACTGATTAACACCACAACAGGCCTGCGGGAGCTCAACCCCCTTCTTTCTGTGTGGGATTTGCCAGGATCTTCAGGTTTTAGCTTGTGAACTGGACTTTGGTCAGAAGGAATATAAAATGTTGCTCGTGGTCCCTCCAACGTTTCCACTGGCTTTTCATTGTGGTTTGAATCTCTGAGAACCTCCAAAGCAGGTGGTTGTTCTTCAGATTGAGTCAACTCAGATCCGTCTGTTTCCATGTCCTCCGCACCGAGCATCTCAGAACATCTGTCAGGAACAGCTGGGCCTCCCTGTGGTGAATGTCTGTGATGGTTCTCAATCTGACAGCTTCTGTTGTTTGTGACCCCCTCTTCAGGAAGTGAACCCCCCATGAAGGTGGTTCTGACTTTGAGAAGCTCCAAGCTGAACTGGGCCTGCTCCAACTCTCTCATGCGTCTGCTCTCTCGCTTGGATCGGTTCTTATGGCTGGTTTCATCTGTGCTCTTGCTCCGTTCAGAGTCCTCTTCTTTTTCTGTTTTGGCAGAATCCACTAAATCCAGCGCGTATTCCACATCAGCAGAACGGTCCTGTCCAGATGAGGTCAGGTCTTCTAGAGTACCAGCATCCATCTCCTCTGCTGCTGGACTCGGGTACCTGCAGTGTTCCTCATGTTGCTCCTTTAGATGTTTAAATCTGAGAAATTATAAAACATGTCATGAACATCTTTAAACTAAACATATATACGAATAATTACTACATGAACTCTTTCACTCACTTGAGTCGAGACAGATATCCTCTGCTGATTGCTTGGAACTGTGTGACTACACACAGCGTTCTGCAGTACCGGTTCCGCTCTCGGACCCTCCTCCAGGCCGTCTGAATGGTTGTAGCTGCGAGATACCTGCAGCTGCACCAGTTCCTCCAGCTCCTCTGTAAGATGATGGCAGAGACCTTCCAGTGCAGGAATCTCCTGCGCTCCCTGTAACCCCTCCATGCCGCCTGCAGACACACTGCAGCTGCTTCCTCCGTACACAGGTCGATGCTGGACTGCTTGAGGTGGCAGAGTCGCCACCATCGCTGCAGAGATGGACAGAAAGATGGACGTGTGCTCAGCTGATGTGAAGACAGACAGATAAAAATGGTTTCTGGCTAAATCAGAGTTAGATTCTGTTTTAGAACAAACTGACAGATATCTCCGAGGAGTTACAGCGTCATCCTGAGACCAAGAAATACAAGGATTTTTAGATCCTCTAATGTTTTGCTTTTCATTAACAGTTTATATTGGACACAAAACAATTATCCTGAAAAAATTCCTTGATGTGCAAAAAAATAAACAAAGAAAGAAGTTTTCCATCTTCTATTTCACTTGTGTGTTTATGTGCTTTTGGATGACGTAATACTTTGTTTCTTTTTTCTCAGCATTAAAAGTTTCCCATCAAACTGATCTGGTCAACACTGCTTTAACTACAAAACTCTAAATGTTTCAATGGTTGAAATTTTTATTTTGACTCTTTCCTGTAACTTATTCACTATTTTTACCCAGAAATAAACAATACTGCACACAAATATAAACCCTCTACAGACCTCTCAGACTTCAACTAATGGAATATATACATATATGCTAAATAACTATTATTACTATTACTATTATTATTATTACTATACTATTTTTTCAAATTATATACACACTGACTTCCTGCCTTTAGTACTGACATTTTGACTGAAACTTATTTAATTCTCAGTTGGTTTGTTTGTTTTTGTTGTGTTCTTCATACCTCCCAGCCAATATTTAGCAAAAAATACCAATTTGCAGTTTTCTTTCTCTTCACGTCACCCAACATCATGCATGTGCACTAATAAGCCTTTCTCTATATTATTTTAGTGCATTTTTTACATTTTTGATTATTTATTTATTTCAAATTAATAAGATGAGTACGGACACATTAATATGTCACATATATGTATTATTACCATTAATATTATATTATACTATATATACTGTATATTATTACTGCAATCAGTGAAAAGCAGGTGTTTAACGAGAGAGTTTTCACCTGGATGATGCAGGCGGCTCGTCTCATGCTCACAAAGTGTCTCCTCTCCAGGAAGGCTCTAAAACGCCGCTGCAACATGACAATTCGCCGCAATACTTCCTGATGGAGGAGAGTCTGCAGTCGCTGACGCTCCGCCTCCCTCAGGAACACCTACATTTAAAAAAAACAGAGTATTATACCTTTATGGCTCATCGGATTAAAAACAAAAAGAAAAACAGATTTCCAGAATACCATTGTGTTTCCAACTTGATATCCCGCCGGCGGCAGGTGGATCCGTCTAAAGAATTCTCTGATGCCCGACTTTGTTGGGCTCGTGCCTCGAGGCAGCAGCACATGAAAGTGATGCACAAAGTCCTGAAGGAAAATATGTTAATATATATGTTATATATAATATGTTAGAATATTCGTTTTAAGTGAAACTTCAGGAAATCTGACAACTAATGAAAAAAGAAAAGAACATGGCAGCTATTTGAGTCACATGAACAGAGAAGGATTTTCAAGATAAAATATTTCAGTGTTTGAGTTAATACTTGTTTTTAAATAAAAATGTGATCTGGAATTATTTAAACGGAAATAAAATGAAAAAGAGAGTAAAACTGAGAATTAAAACAGTGACATTGGGCGGGACATCGTGCAGGACATCGTGCGGGACATTGGGCGGGACATCATGCAGGACATCATGCAGGACATTGTGCAGGACATTAAGACTGATGTGTGGGACATTGTGCGGGACATTGTGCAGGACATTGTGCAGGTAACATTAAGACTGATGTGTGGGACATTGTGCGGGACATTGTGCAGGACATTGTGCAGGTAACATTAAGACTGATGTGTGGGACATTGTTCAGGACATTGTGCAGGACATTGTGCAGGACATTGTGCAGGACATTGTGCAGGTAACATTAAGACTGATGTGCGGGACATTGTGCAGGACGTTGTGCAGGACATTGTGCGGGACATTGTGCAGGACATTGTGCGGGACATTGTGCAGGACATTGTGCGGGACATTGTGCAGGACATTGTGCGGGACATTGTGCAGGACATCATGCAGGACATTGTTCAGGACATTGTGCAGGTAACATTAAGACTGATGTGTGGGACATTGTGCGGGACATTGTGCAGGACATTGTGCAGGACATCGGGCGGGACATCGTGCAGGACATTGGGCGGGACATTGTGCGGGACATCATGCAGGACATTGTGCAGGTAACATTAAGACTGATGTGTGGGACATTGTGCAGGACATCATGCAGGACATTGTTCAGGACATTGTGCAGGTAACATTAAGACTGATGTGTGGGACATTGTGCGGGACATTGTCAGGACATTGGGCAGGTAACATAAAGACTGATGTGTGGGACATTGTGCGGGACATTGTTCAGGACATTGTGCAGGTAACATAAAGACTGATGTGTGGGACATTGTGCAGGACATTGTGCGGGACACTGTTCAGGACATTGTTCAGGACATTGTGCAGGTAACATAAAGACTGATGTGTGGGACATTGTGCAGGTAACATTAAGACTGATGTGTGGGACATTGTGCAGGACATCATGCAGGACATTGTTCAGGACATTGTGCAGGTAACATTAAGACTGATGTGTGGGACATTGTACGGGACATTGTGCAGGTAACATTTAGACTGATGTATCTGCTGTAGAAACTGAGTCTACCTGGAAGGTGTACTTGATGCTGTATCCTGCCTGTCGGATCCGGACCGTTTCCAGCATCCCGGTGTATCTCAGCTGTCTGAGCACCAAACTGTCATTGAAACGCAGCTGAAGCTGAAGAACACAAACAGGATTTAAATCAGCTGTCAGTCATTAGAAGGAGTCATTTTCTCTGCAGCAGAATTTACCTTCTCAGCATTAGAGCGAATACACTTGACGAAGTACGGCTCGGACTGATCAAGAGTCTCCATCAGTTTATTGAGTGAAGCCTGCAAACACAAACACACGTCACAGTCCGGTCTGCACAGTCCTGTTGTGCTTCCTCAAGTCCTCCAGCAGAGGGCAGCAGAAGCACTGACCTGGAACTGAGCGCTGATGCTGGGCGGTTTTTTCTTCTTGTGCAGGTGAAGTAGAGATTTGGTGATGCGGTCGTGGAGAGTCACGCTGCTCAGATGGCGCAAAGACTTTATGTCTAACAAATGCTGAATGGAAAGAACCAGAAAACGTATAAATCTGTGTAATAAACTTCTACATTTATTATAGAAACGTTTCTTTTTATTGAACCAGATTTGTTTCTACCTTAGGAAGAGTTGGTTTACTCTTGCAGTTTTTGTTTCTCCTGAAAAAAGAGAGAAGATATAAACTACAAAGTTTTTATTCTCTTGGTAGGAATGTTTTTGCTGGCGTGTGTGACTCACAGTAGGATTCCCTGAGCTCGCTCCAGTAGCTTGCTGTTGGCCGAGTTCAGGAAGATTCCATCTTTTTCCAGGGCAGTGCTTCGAGAGGAAGAGGCGTGACCCGATCCAGAGCTGTGACCGTTACATCTAACGCTGTAGCTGATCCCGACACGTAGGAAAAAATGATGAGACAGCGTCAAGTCATTTAATTTAGAAATAAATTCCTGTTAGTTTGTAGTTGACTCATTCTCACCTGTTGGATTTTTCATTCAGGGTGTTGGTGCCTTGAAGATCTGACAGTGGCGTTGGTGAATTTTTCCGAGCAATACCTGGAGGGTGACAGTTGAAAACAAAAACAACTGAGATTCAAAGCTCATCAATTCCTTTACGTTTCAGACCAACATCAGCGTCAACAGTTAGACACTTTCATTTAAAAGATCTGGTTGTGTCAGATAACTAAAGCACAGACATTGTGTGAATCCGTAAGAAGATTCCTGAGTTTTACTTTGTTTTTTTTTTTCATCACTTACTATATTTCTCATCTTTACATCTTTGAAGGATCTCAAGGCTCCTCTGGTGAACAGGATGGTGAAGGAAACTGAAGTTGTCAACAGTTTTAACAGCAGAGCTGGTAACCACGACATCATTTACTAAAACAAAGAGTAGAAAATGAATAAAAACATATTTATAGTTGAATAATCATAGAAAAGTTTTATCACTATACTGTACATCACTCTAAAAGATGACAGGAATTCTGAAACACGTCATTTTTGAATTGGGGTAAATGAATCATGTTGGATGTTCATACTGATTCGTCACAAAGTCACTAAGAAATTTATAGTGAAAATCTGAAGCTGCTTTTATTTGATTTGGTAAAATGTATTTATGGAAAAATATAGAAACAAAAAATAAACAATAAATCAGTTTATTGAAGTCAAGACTGTAGAACAGCACGTGTGCAGAAGGAATCTGTACCACATCTCAACAGGTAGCACATTTCAACAGAACACCAGTTCCAGCAACGGCCGTTTGAGACACGGCTGCGGAAAAGTTATTTATTTTAAAGTTCTACTTGCTTCATGAACAAGTAAAATAAAACTAAGTTTTGTACTTATTGGTAGATTTGGGATAGGGGGTGGGGTTACACCATCACCTGTTTTTTTGTGGGTGTGTCTGTGGCCAGCCTCCCTGAAGGCCACAACCGCCCTGAAGAAAGCCCGAAGCACGGCCCATCGGAACGTTGCTACCGGGTCGATTCCCATCAGATTACAGATGAAGGCGTTCTTGCTGCTCTTCAGCAAGGCGACTATGTCGGGACGCATGTGGTCCGTGTTCTTCTCCCTGAAGTCCTGAATCAAGAGAAACAAGCACACAAGCTTCATTTCTTCTGTTTTGTTTAGCTATTAGTGTAATTATTAGTTATTTAACTAAAAACATTGAGTTTAACCATATTTGTTTGAAATTATTTTTTTGGTTAAGCAGCATAAAAACATTTGGCAGCACAGTTAACAACTAATTTGAGACAAACAGTTTTATTGTTGTTAAACTGTAATTAAAGGTGGTATATGGAATATTTTCATTAAAAGCAATATTTTTAACAAAATAATACCTCCACGGGGTGTTTAGAGGGTTGTAGAATGAAAATACAGCATTTCCTTGAAAAATTATATTTGAAGTAAAATATTATAAAATATTAATTTTGATGGGCACGACCATTGGCATTTTGTTTACATCTACCAGCCAATAGCTGGCAGAGCAGCGGGCACCATCTTGGGTTGCCTAATACCGTAAATAATGCAGCACAGTGAGGCTGGTACTGTGGAGTCTGCAGGTCAAGCAGCTGGAAGCACCGGGGACATGTGGTGATTATATACATTATTTGGTTGCCATAGGGGGTTTCCCATGTGACGAGCAAGTTCTGTGTGGAAACGTTTGTCATTAGCTGCTAGCTAATATGGAGCTACATGTTGGTGAAGTGGAGGAGCTTCGGGCCACTTTTTCGACTGGAAGATGCACCACGTAAGATTTTATTGCTTTTTTAAAATTTTATTGGGTAAGTGAGGCGTGCAGGATGGTGTGTGAGGAGGACAGAGGATCTTAAGAGAGACTGCAGGAAGTTTTGGAGCCGCGGTGCAACTGTGAACTCTTTGTCACGGACTGAATCGATGACTGAGCTACAAACAGGTAGGAGCTGCTTTTATCAGAGTCAGTGTGTGATCAGCGGGGCTGGAGAGCATGATTAGTGAACTGAACTCGTGATATTTTATTATCCTGCTCTGATCGGGGATCAGAGTGGGTTTGGTGAGGAATACTGATCGACCTGAGCATCGGAGCGCACGCGGGGGGGTTAACAAGCCTGGCACCCAGATGGCTGAAGGCTTTGTGCTGTGTTATGGTGCGTTCACACCGGCCCAACCGTCAATGTCAGAAGCGGCAAGTTTACATGTAAAGTCTATGGTGGAGTGCGTCAGACAGACGTCAACGACTCTGCGTCGCTGCGAGCGTTTCAGGCGTTGACGCTTGAAAAGCTCGAAACGCAAAAAGTTCAGCTAGCTGAATTTTTGACGCTTTTGACGCTCTTGAAGCGGCATGTCAACCAATCAGAGCGTCTCATCATAGTGACGTATCTGAATGAAGCAGGAAGTCTTCAAACAGGTCGCGGGACAGATGGAAGTAGCGCTGGAAGCAAACCTCATCCATATGTAGCTCCTGGAGCAAATGGTTTAACTCTTCAAACTCAGAAAGCATCTGAAGAATGGGATGTATCCACAAACGGAGTACATAAAGCCAAGCCACTCTCTCTATATGATCCGCCATAGCTCAGAACATCCGATAACAAAGGAAGCCCCGCCTACGCGCTCTTTTTAACGGTCAAGTGTTACGAGCTTCAATGCCTATGCGCTCTGACTGGCAGGCGTTACGAGCTTCAACTTTCAAACGTCAAACTTAGAGCGTTATGAGTGTTGACGCTTGTGACGCTGGTGGCCGGTGTGAACGCACCATTATTCTGTTCCAAGTTCCATATACCACCTTTAAGGAGTAAAGTTTCACATGATGTTCAGAAAGTCTCTTAAATATCCAGATATAAATAATAATACGTAATATTTACATACAAGTAATGCAACTCTATAAACTTTCAAATATTCTGTTAGTAACTGTAGTTTAACTTCACACATATTTTGACAGCCAATCAAATGTATTTTTAAAGCACATTTAAAAATAACTGCCCTTAGCCAAGGTGTCATAGTTCAGGAACCACAACTAAAAAGACCTGATCACCTGTGTGGACCAGGCTGGACCTGGGCACAGATAAAAACACATGATCAACAGGTCTGAGGGATCTGGAGGCCCTTCAGGCTGCAGCAGGTCAGACAGATTAACAGGCGCTGCCCATCAAGAGCTTTGAAGGTCAACAATACAACTTTACAATCCTAAACCCACAGAAAGTCAGTCAATGTCAATTTTATTTATAGAGCACATTTTAAAACAACCTAAGATTGCCCAAAGTGTTGTACAGCAAAAAAATACAATCAAACATCCAATAATAAAATAAAATTAGTAAAAACACAGTTTTAAAAGAAGGAAAGAATAAAAAAACCTAAAAAACATATCTAACCTAGGGGACGAGGGATAAAAAGGGAATCAGCTACATTTAAAAGCGAGGGCAAAAAAGCGAGTTTTTAATAGGGACTTGAAGATATGGAGACTGTTTGCAGACCAAACCTGTAACGGTAGACTATTCCATAATTTAGGGGCAGCCACAGAAAATGCTCTGTCACCTCTGGACTTCAACCTGGATGGTGGAACTGACAGGAGATGTTGTGAAGAGGATCTCAAAGTTTTTATGGGGGCGTGAGATTTTAGGAGATCTGTCAGGTACGAAGGGGCCAAACCATTTAGTGCTTTAAAACACAGCAATAAAATTTTTAATTGGATCCTGTAAGAAACAGGAAGCCAATGAAGAGCCTGAAGAACGGAAGTGATATGATCCCGACGTCTCCTTCCCGACAACAAGCGGGCAGCTGTGTTCTGAGCGACCTGGAGGCGATGGATGGATGCTTGTTCGAGACCATAATAAAGTGAATTGCAGTAGTCCAGTCTTGACATTATAAGTAGATGGATGACTCTTTCAAAGTCTTTTTTAGGCAGATAGGCAGTGAAGAGAAGCAGGTTCAGGTGAGATATGGTCACAGTGTTCTGGACTGACTGCAGCCGCCTGGTAAACACTAACAAATAATCCAGCTGGGTTGGAATAAAATGATGATTCATAGTTAAAAAAGATTGTACCTCAGATAAAACATGATCTGTTTCTCTAATCTTAAATCAGAATCACACCCAGATCTTTAACACGGGGTTCCAAACGATCTGGATCTATAAGAGACGGGCTGCAGTTACCACTTGATCCAAGAACTTCTGATTCATCCTCATTAAATCCAGGAAGTTTAATGACATCCAGCCTTCAGTAAGTTGAGCTGTAGCTTTAATGAAGATGAATAACTGAAGGTAAATCTGAATGTCATCTGAATTTAAAATAAATCTTATATTTTTATTACTGAAGCTCAACAGTTCAGAGTGAAAATAACTCCTCAGCTCAGCTGATATGTTTCCTACAGCCATGATTATCATCTGTTATGGATTTATTTCATATAACCGTACAACAATATTCACTAGAGAGGTTCAGATCCAATCATGTGATTGAAACCATGTGATCGGGCTCCATTTCCAGACTCGGACGGAGTCAGACCCTACCACCCGATCAGGACTCGGATATATAAAGTCCAAAAGTGAAGAATTTATGTTAATAATTGATTGTATAAGTTACCTCACAGAAGGTCTCTGTTAACAGAGCTGTTAAAATAGAGTGAATTAAATTAAAAATAAGGAACATTCTGTTTATTTGCTCTTTTTTTATTCTTTTTTTTAAGTATTACAGAAATATTGGATCAGGACTCGGTATCGGTAGATACTCAAACTCTAATGACTTGGACTCGAGAGCATAAAAACCTGATCGGGACATCCCTAATATTCACTCCACTTCTTGCAGGTCGACAGAGCAACAAGTAAATCTGCTGCTGCTGCTTTCTGTTTAACGTTATAATCTCTGAACTATACTGTTAAAAACTTGGAATTTCATAAATTATATTTTGTAAATCGTCTCAGAACAGGTACAAAAAACCAACATGCACATAAATGGGTGCCGGCTTCTCTCCACTAGCTTCCCATCGAGTATAGAACTGGTTTTAACAACTTGTTATAAGTTTTCTAAGCTCTTGAAGAGTTCATTTCATACAAATTTCAGGACTTTGTGGTTATTTCTTAAGTATTAACCAATAATATGAAACATTTTATATCTAAAAAACGTCAGGAAACACTGATTAACAGGCCTTTCAATCTGTCTGCATTAAAATTCAGCTGGTTCTGGCTCCTTCGAGCAGCAGCTCGTTTATATTCATTATTCAAATTTGCTGGACTCTGATTGGCTAACAAACTAGCCTATGAGAGCAAGGTATACTGTTTCCTGGTATACTGTCTTCCAGTTTGTTACGTCTTATGCTAACAGCTTTTAGCCAGCAGCATGCTAGGCGTGGTTTCAACTGCGGGAGCTGATGAATACTAACAAGCAAAGGAGTTGTGATGAAACACATACCGGCCGTTCGAACTCAGGTTTTATCACCATCTGCTTGTTTGAGAGATTAAAACTGAAAGAGAAGTTGTTGACCTGTTTTCACACCCACTATGAAGGTAAGAACACCTGTGGAGCTAAAATATTCAACACAAACCCTTAGAAAAACTGTTTTTAATGGAAGGGTCTCTTTAAAAAGAAATGTTGTTTAAGCATCTGAGTGGAGTGTAACTCCTCCTACATCTCACCTTGACTCCATACTTGACTTTCCCAGCGTAGTGTCTGATGATGAAGGCGGGCTCCATCACAGCAGGAAACTCAATGTAGTCATTTCCTTCATGTTGGCGCTTGAGCTTGTCCAACAACGTCTGATTTGATGCTTGGGGAAAACTGCAAAAAGACATTCTTTCTTTTAATCATTTAGATGATTTGATTTAAAAAAATTAAAACAAACTGTAGTTGGGAGAAACAGCCATCAGGTTTAAAGGTTACTTGATCTGCTTTCACTGCAGTGCCAATGAAGAAGCTATAGATTGTGCAGATCCTGCAGTTTTCATGATGAAAGTACAAACAAAAAGAGTTTATTTTTCTAACCCTTAAAGAAAATATTCCATCATTGTGGTCTAAATTAAACTGTGGCTCCACCTACACGTTCTTCTTAGGTGGTTTCACCTTTGAATCATGAATATTTCAGCCATTTTTGCTTCTAAATGCTGGTTGGATCAACATTCCAGGAGATGGTTCACATAATCTGAAGCTCTACTTCTTTCACCTCAGAAAAACATTGCAGGTTAAAGTATATCCACAGGGGTTGTAAAGTATGATGCTTTCAATGAAGAAATGAGGCCTCAAGCCACACATGCACACACTCACCCACTATCTACTTTGCAGTAACCTAATCTATCTCTCAAGGGGCTGTGAAGCCCCTCCAGAGTCATAAAATATGCAGGATAAGATCTCTGAGCTTCTTTCTCTGTAATTTTGTAGCATAAAGCTCCACAACACTTAGTTTTTCTTGAAGAAATCTTCCTTTAGCCCAAGTTTTCTAAAAATCACCTTCTTTATACACATACACACGTACATGTGCAGAAATAGGTCAGCTCAAGGCTTTATTAGCTCCATATGAAGCAGTTATGCTAAGTAGTAACTGAGGTTAACCTGGTGAGTTTTATACTTTGGGGTTATAAAATCTTTTGGATTAACTTATGGAAATGAAAAAGATTCTCAGCCAAACTGCTGATCTGCAAAAAAATGATTCACTATAGAAAACCTGAGACATCTATTTGTGATATCATCAAATCTTTGTATATTCTAATGTAAATGTAAAGTTTTGAGACATATTTTTAAATGACAATACTTACATTTGTCATTTTACTTTAAAACAGTAAGGGTAGTGATGTAAAAACTCTAACGGCTTCTCTGAAAACATTCAGGTTCTGACTCAACAGGTGACGTACTTGCACTCCTCGTCCAGCAGGTGGAACAAAGCCGTTGGCTTCTTGCTGATCAGGTTGATGCAGCCACTATTATCGATGTAATCAATAGTGTGCCATGTGATGCCCTCTGCCCTGTACTCCTCCTGCAAACACAAACACAAAGAACCTGCTTCAGTCAATAAGTTGCATAAATTTGTTTTCTCAGAACATCCTGATAATAAAGAATTACAATAATCAAGTCTAGAAGTAATAAATGCATGAACTGTTTCTGCATCACTCTGACCCCTCCTTTCCACCGGACGCGTCAGCAGCGCGTTACTGCAGCAGCACGTCATACGCAGCTGATAGATACCGCTGTAGTTAATAGGACCCTTTCCACCGCATCCGTCAGCAGCACGAATCGAACGCGTCTCAGGAGCGGCACATACGCTGCGGTTCTATTTTTTATGCGCTATGCGTCTGAAGCGCGTCACAAGTTCGACATTTGGAAAGGGGAAGACGTCTACCTTGAAGATCAAGGTTGAAAAACAGTTAAAAACAGTTGAAAAACAGTTTCTCACAAACTTGATTGATTGAGGTGTGGGGAAGCAGAGACAACTGCTGAACAATGGCACTCCACTATTGGGTTTTTTAGACCCCGCTGTAAGCTTTTTCAAAACCGAAATACGCCGAGGGAGCAGCCCTCTGGATCTTTAAATGTCCTTCATATTTACATAAAACGGACAGAACATAAAACACAAACCTTTTGGAGCCATGTTGTAGTTTTTTTCTGCTTGTTGTTGTGTATACTGATGAAGTCACACGTGATTTTGCTAATCTCGCGTGACTTCGTGTGCTTTCAATTACGGTTGCTTCCCTGCTGCTACGCATCTGATACGCACCTGGTGGAAAGGACCGAGCAGCAGAATACGCGAGCGAGACATGCTGCTGATGCATCCGGGTGAAAGGAGGGGTGATTCTGAATGATCTTATTTTTAGCAACGTTACGCAGGAAGTATTAGGTCGTCATGGTAACATGCTTTATATGATAACACCCAGGTTCTTTACCTTCTTGTTGGAGGCCAAATTACCGTATATACTCACGTATATATTTGAGGAGTAAATTTCAGGTCTGAAGAGGGGTTCCGACTTATACGCGAGATATCGGGAAGAAGTACTCGGACGAGCGAACGATGTTCCTTATCAGCATGGATTATCAAAGACACGTTATATCTTTTTATCAATAAACATAATAACATGATTTTCATTATTTTCTGCTCTCATTTTCACAAACATCATCACTGGGACTTCCTGACACAAACTGATTCAGACACCAACTTATACGCGGGTCAATGCTAATTCCTCAATTTTTCTGCTGAGATAGAGGTCCGACCTATACGTGAATCGACTTATACGCGAGTATATACGGTAATGCCATCCAAAACAAGTAACTGATTAAACAGTTTGTTCTAAAGGTGTTTGAGTCTTTAAACCACAAGTTTATAACCCACAGAAGGGACCCAGGTCCAAGTTTAAGAACCACTGTTGTTCAGAACTGGGTCACCGATCGATCACCAAACTGTTCAAAGAGATTTTAGTTTTACTGTAGTTTTTAAAGAAGAGTAAAACTTTCTACATTCAATGCAGAGAAATTATTAAATGAAGAAGTGAATGTTTCCAC